>SJXQ01002165.1:0-68515 GCA_006408695.1 Aepyceros melampus
TGACTCATTGGAAAAGACCCTGATGCTGGGAGGGATTGGGGGCAGGAGGAGAAAGGGACGACCAAGGATGAGATGGCTGGATGGCATCACAGACTCAATGGACGTGAGTCTGAGTGAACTCCGGGAGTTGGTGATGGACAGGGAGGCCTGGCGTACTGCGATTCATGGGGTCGCAAAGAGTCGGACACGACTGCACGACTGAACTGACTGACTGACTGTCATCTTTGGGGCAAGGACAGTCTGGAGCTTTACTATTCCTTCAGCTTGCTGGCTTCATGCATTTTGTAAGTCCTGTTCTTAAAGTTTTCTTGTTAATGTATAAATGCAAAGGATCTTTTTAAAAATAACTTATACTCTTAAAACTCTCTGAATTGCTAAGTTCTACTAACTTATTTGGTACATTTCTGAGATCTTTCTATACATATGATGATGCAATTTGTGAATATAGTTTTATTGCTTTTCTAATAGCTGTATTTTTAATATTGATTTTTGTCCTTTTGTAATGTTCAGATTTTCTGTACTATAATGAAAGAAGTGGAGAAGGCAATGGCACCCCACTCCAGTACTTTTGCCTGGAAAATCCCATGGATGGAGGAGCCTGGTAGGCTACAGTCCATGGGGTTGCTAAGAGTCAGATACAACTGAGCAACTTCACTTTTCAGTTTCATGCATTGCAGAAGGAAATGGCAACCCACTCCAGTGTTCTT
Organism: Aepyceros melampus; assembly: GCA_006408695.1. NCBI lineage: Eukaryota > Metazoa > Chordata > Mammalia > Artiodactyla > Bovidae > Aepyceros > Aepyceros melampus. The sequence goes on from SJXQ01002165.1 coordinate 708, forward strand.
GCCTGGAGAATCCCAAGGACAGGGGAGCCTGGTCGGCTGCCGTCTATGGGGTATCACAGAGTCGGACACCACTGAAGTGACTTAGAAGTAGCAGCCGTAGGAATGAAAGAAGTATCAGAAAACTGCATTTAGATATCCTTACCCTTTCCCCAATTCTAAGCATAAGTATTCAATCTTTATCCACTTTACTCTTTCAAGATCATGGCGATCATTTGTAGATACCTTGGTTCAGTTCGGTTGAGTCGCTCAGTCGTGTCCGACTTTTTGCGATCCCATGAATCGCAGCACACCAGGCCTCCCTGTCCATCACCAACTCCCGGAGTTCACTCAGACTCACGTCCATTGACTCCGTGATGCCATCCGGCCATCTCATCCTCAGTCAGCACCTTTTCCTCCTGCTCCCAACCCCTCCCAGCATCAGAGTCTTTTCCAGTGAGTCAACTCTTCGCATGAGGTGGACAAAGTATTGGAGTTTCAGCTTTAGTATCATTCCTTCCAAAGAAATCCCAGGGCCGATCTCCTTCAGAATGGACTAGTTGGATCTCCTTGCAGTCCAAGGGACTCTCAAGAATCTTCTCCAACACCACAGTTCAAAAGCATCAATTCTTCGGTGCTCAGCCTTCTTTACAGTCCAACTCTCGCATCCACGCATGGCCACAGGAAAAACCATAGCCTTGACTAGACAGACCTTAGTTGGCAAAGTAATATCTCTGCTTTTGAATATGCTGTCTAGGTTGGTCATAACTTTTCTTCCAAGGAGTAAGCGCCTTTTAATTTCATGGCTGCAGTCACCATCTGCAGTGATTTTGGAGCACACAAAAAAATAAAGTCTGACACTGTTTCCACTTTTTCCCCATCTATTTCCCACGAAGTGATAGGACTGGATGCCATGATCTTCGTTTTCTGAATGTTGAGCTTTAAGCCAACTTTTTCATTCTCCTCTTTCACTTTCATCAAGAGGCTTTTTAGCTCCTCCTCACTTTCTGCCATAAGGGTGGTGTCATCTGCATATCTGAGGTTATTGATATTTCTCCCAGCAATCTTGATTCCAGCTTGTTTTTCTTCCAGTCCAGTGTCTCTCATGATGTAGTCTGCATAGAAGTTAAATAAACAGGGTTACAATATTCAGCCTTGACATACTCCTTTTCCTATTTGGAACCATTCTGTCGTTCCATGTCCAATTCTAACTGATGCTTGCTTGACCTGCATACAGATTTCTCAAGAGGCAGGTCAGGTGGTCTGGTATTCCCATCTCTCTCAGAATTTTCCACAGTGTATTGTGATCCACACAGTCAAAGGCTTTGGCATAGTCAATAAAGCAGAAATAGATGTTTTTCTGGAACTCTCTTGCTTTTTTGATGATCCAGTGGATGTTGGCAATTTGTCTTTGGTTCCTCTGCCTTTTCTAAAACCAGCTTCAACATCAGGGAGTTCATGGTTCACGTATTGCTGAAGCCTTGCTTGAAGAATTTTGAGCATTACTTTACTAGCATGTGAGATGAGTACAATTGTGCAGTAGTTTGAGCATTCTTTGGCATTGCCTTTCCTAGGGGGATGAAAACCAAAAACTTCCCTTATCAGTCATTGGGAGTGATAGTATATGAGGTCATTCTTATTTGGAGACAGAACATCTAATAGTCTCTGATTTAATAAATATACTGATTTTGGTGTTCGGTACCATACACTTTCAGAATTGTTTCCTCTGAACTAATGCTTTAGCTGTAACATTTGGAATCTTCACATAAGTAAGATGTCAATGATCCAAAACCATTCTCCAAAAAATGCTAATCTTTGTAGAGTCAAAACAGCAGAATTAAATGAAGATGTTATAGGAATATTCACAGTTTCATATTTTAAGACCTTTTGTTAACTGTTTCAATTCCCTATGGACTGAGGTATTGTTTGAAATTAACTGTATGGGAAGATTAGTTCTTACTACTCAAGTTGTCACTGCCTACCATAAATAACCCTTATTATAGAAGACAACACACAATTCTGAGTTTTATTCAAGACAGTCAAGTGACCAACATTTAATGAAGTTGAAATACCAAAAATTTCTACATGTAATTTTAAAAAAGAAAAAAATCCAAAGATGTAAAAAGAGAAGAATGTTCAGCTCAGTCACTCAGTCATGTCTGACTCTTTGCGACCCCATGGACTGCAGCATGCCAGGCTTCCCTGTCCATCACCAACTCCCAAATCTTGCTCAAACTTGTCCATTAATTCAGCGATGTCATTCAACCATCTCATCCTCTGTCATCCCCTTCTCCTCCTGCCTTCAATCTTTCCCAACATCAGGCAGGGCCTTTTCCAATGAGTTAGTTCTTTGCATCAGGTGGCCAAAGTATTGCAGTTTCAGTTTCAGTCCTTCCAATTAATATGCATGACTGATTTCCTTTAGAATGGCTGGTTGGATCTCCTTGCAGTCCAAGGGACACTCAAGAGTTTTCTCCAACACCAAGTTCAAAAGCATCAATGAGAGGAATGCTAGATTTGATTTTACCAAAGACCCATTGAGTCAGTCAGTCTAGCTATGCCTCATAAGAGAACATGAAGCACAATATATTTACCAAGTTTTCAAAAAATATTTTGAAGTGCAAATGTAGCAGTTTTTGTTTGCATGATGACTGAATATTTATATTTTGCTTGCATGATGGAGAAAATGACTACAGGTTGTTCATGGACTCACTGGGATCACTATGAAATGAACCCAAGCTAAAATTCCATTTATTATTCAATACCTTTAACTTTCTACTTTAACTGAAGGATTAAATAGATGTTCTGAGTTTCCCAAGAATAATATTAACAGAGAGCAAGTGTTCAGTAATTCTCAAAAGATCTGAAAATTTTATTTTCCCCTTGAGCCCAGTTACCTTGTAAACAACTTCTGGTCACCTTGAAGCATGCTAGGAAGAAGATTTACAGTAAATGTGTGTGGAATACTGCAGAGCCTTTCCTTGTTGTTATCAGTGTCTTTATTTGAGTTTATCTAGGCCTGTGAACTGACTCATTCTGGGAACTCAATGAAAAATCATGAATGCATCTCTTTCCCAATCAGATTAGAAAGCTATTGTCAGGTCTAGTTTTTTGTTGTTGCTGTTGTTATTGTCACCGAAGGTTTTTTCTCCAATTACATTGTTGATAATAGATCTTAAGATTTTCCCATATATTTAATTTCCTATGAGAACAAAGTTCCATTAACAACCATCTCTTTTTGCTTGGATCAAACCAGTCTGACCCAAAGGACCTGCTACCTTTATGAGAACTGCTAAACTCCTGGTTCTTAAACGAAACTGTAAGCGCACATCTTCCATGGAGAAATGGGGAAGACTATTTCAGTGAAATAATCTCCAGTTTCACACCTAGCTGACAAAGCTTTATAAATAATTTTTCATCTACACTCTTTTGTGGGGCTTAGTAGAGATTGATTCATGGGTGGAAAGGTTAAATCAAACCAACTTCTTTATTCCCATAAAGTTTTTAGTTTCTTCCTCAACATTAGACCTTGATTCCTGGCATTTCAACTTATTTTACTGTTGGCCACTGTTAAAAATAGTAAGTCTTTTAGTCTATAAGAATTACTTTCTTTGGTTAAATAGTGTATATAATTAGTGAGTCATTTTGCTTGTTTTTATATGTCTGATGATAGTAGAGGTGACATAAGAGGAAATAGGCATCTCTTTTTGAGACATTTAAATTATTTCTAAATCATATAGTGAAAGAGGGACTACGATCCAGACAAAAAGACCATAATTTTGGGTTCAAGTACTTAAAAACATCTTAACTTTTACATGGAATATTTGAAATGACTGCAAATTCACTGCAATAATTGAACAACCCAAAGGCTTTAAGTTTGTCTGTATTTGGCTCCTTACTTTTAAGATAAATAACAAAAGACATTGTTTTAAGGAAGAAATGAATGAATATTGGTCCTCTAATCATACATAGATCTAAGCTTTATCAGTGTAATTTTACTTAGTTAGGTTTTACTACATAGATTGGTATAATTAATTCCCTCTTGTATCCTGTATTCTTCGTTCTCATTACCTTGTTGTTGATAGGCACTTTATTCAAGGCCATTAGAAGAAATTTTGTAACTGATTCTTTTCTCTTTACAAGCCACAGAAAATATGGTCAAATGAATAAATGCAACAGGTAAATCCACTTTAACATTTATGTATTCCTAAATCTTTATATTTATTCTTTCTAATTTTTGTAATAATATTTTCTTACTGGAATAAATCGTCACTGTTTACAAACCCTATTACATGAGACAGCTAATCATGGATTTTTACTCGAGGTTTCATTGCCTGAGTTCATTTCTTATATCAAATATTCTTAAAGTCAGAATTAGGTTGGAGAAAACAGAAACAATGGTAGTGTTTTAAATCAAAACATACTATAATGCAGAACATCAACTTTTACACAGTGTTTAGAATAGTCGAATAAAATTCTGTAATGACTTTAGGGAACCCCAGGAATGACTTTCAGAGTAACATTGCTAATCTGGGCTTATCAAAGATGACATTGCCCCTGTATAATTACAAAAATGAGAAATAAGGAACCTTTATATATGATCCAGACATCAGGAATCTGACACTATCACATGTGACTGAACCACTGTTTTGACCCAGAGAGGATGTTTGTGCCTTACTTTTGACACCCAAGAAAACACAAGGCTTCCTCAATTATGCTAAAGAAACATTGGGAGCAAAGAGCAAAGTCTCCTTTTTAAATTGTATACAAATCCTAGTTGTAAAATTGTCTGGAAAAACTGCATTTTAGCTGACTTGCTCTTCAGTGCAGGTGGACACTGTAGGAGGGTGGAACAGATGCTGAGCCACTCAACCGTATTTCATTTTGGATATTTCTAGGTGGCATATGACACAAATTTTTACTTCAACTCAGTGAGCTCATTAGATGTGATCATATAAATTATTTAGCAGTTCAAAAAAATTTATGCTGCTATTACTGCTTTCCTACCCTTGTCTTTTCACTCAATCATTAAATCCCTTAATTCTGTTTCAAAAGGACTTTAATTAATTTACCTCTTCTGCTGCTGCTGCTGCTAAGTTGCTTCAGTCATGTCCGACTCTGTGCAACCCCATAGATGCCATCCCATCAGGCTCCACCGTCCCTAGGATTCTCCAGGCAAGAACACTGGAGTGCGTTTACCTCTTCCAGTGCCTAATAAATGACTATCAAAACCAAAATAAATCCGGAAACTCTTGGAAGGATGCTATTGAAGAAAGACATTTCAGAATTTTATTGATATGAAAGAAACGCCATTAAATTAGCAACTGATAAAAACACAATCAGCATAGCATTCACATCATAGTAAGTTCTTCCAACATAAAAGCTCAGTTCAGTTTCTGTGTTTCAAAAGAACTGAAAGTAAGGAAGGTATTGAAGTAGCCAGGAGGATAATTAATTTGTTAAGTTTTGGAAAAAGTGCCTCCTACTCCCACATATGTGATTTTTTGCCCCAGATAATATATAGAAAATTTTCTCTTTATATAATGAAGATAAACTATCAGAAACTTTCATTGTTAGCTAACCTTATTTATGAGAGGAAAAACATGTCAATATTTGCAGGATATTTCCAGCTTCATGAATGCATATAAAGCTTTCTCTGGAGACATGTACAGTAATGTTTATCTCAGTATAATTTGTTGGTGATCCAAGCTGAAAATAATGCCCATGAACCATAGAATTAATGCAGAACTACATTGTAGAATATTCATAAAATGGATTGTTATTCAACAATGAAAATTAACTGATGCTATATGAAATGACAGGAATGAATCTCAGAAATATAATATTGAGTCGAAGAATGCATATACATATTAATGCACATTACATAATAAGGGTTATATTAATTTCAAAGAACAAACCTAAATGATTGTGTTTACAAGTTTAGTGATATGTTTTTGAGAGGGTGTGAGAAACATCTGCATGCCTTGATATTGAAGGCCTCTTCTCGCAGACTCACTCATAGAGTTTGGCTCTCAGCTCTGTAGCACATTTTCTTTAAACTTCCTCCTTCTTCTTTCCCTTTTTTTTTTTTGAAGAAGCTTTTTTATTTTTTATGTTTTAATTGGAGGTTAATTGCTTTACAATGTTGTGTTGTTTCCTGCTATACAACAAAATGAATCAGCTGCAAGTATACAAACATCCCCTCCATCTTGAACCTCCCGCACACCTCCCTCCCTCCCACCCTTGTAGGTCATCATAGAGCTCCAAGTTGAACTCCCTGAGCTAGACAGCTGCTTCCCACTAGCTATTTATTTTACACATGGTAGTATATACATTTCAGTGCTACTCTCTCAATTCTCCCCACCCTCTCCTTCCTCCACTGTATCCCAAGTCTGTTTTCTGTCTGCATCTCTATACCTGTCCTGCCAGTAAGTTCATAAATATTATTTTTCTAGATTTCATATGTGAGTCAATATATGATATTTGTTCTCTTTCTTAACATGTATAATAGATACACGTATTCAGCTTGTGGTAAATCCTCAAGTTGTGCAATTTAATTTGTGGACTTTTAAAAAATGTGGCTGTCTTATGATATAAACATAGACATAAGACTTTTAAAATTTTATATGAAATATATTTTAAAAAGAAGATTTTTAAACAGCCTGAATTCAAATCCTTACACACTATGATAGCCAGGGCTTCCATAATTAACATGAGGAATCCATAACTGTCATTTCACTTATGAAAAGCCTCTGTCTACTCAGTTACAGTTGTATGTGTGTATGTATCCATGTAACAGGAATTAGAAAGTTTTTAATGATCACCAGCAGTACTGGGACAGTTAATTAAGAAGAAAATAGGTATTATCAAGCCAAAAATTCAGAAAGAGAGTATATTTTTTGAATAAAATCATCAGGTTTGAGTTATTATCCTTCAGAAAAATAAGAGATTTGGTTTATTTGAAAAAAAGAAACAGGAATCAGAGATAGAGACAGAGCTAGAGGAAGAGAGAGAGAAAGGAAACCTGTCTTTGAAACATTAAGTTCTTTAAGTAATTACCATGTATTTAGGCTAGCTGTTGATAAATATAACAGGAACAAATAGTTACCATATTAGTCACATGAAAAAGTTGATGAGCTCTCCGATAAAATACTCCTACACAACAAATAGTTAAAAAGTATGAAAGAAAATTTAAGATCAATAATTGATCTGGTGTTTCCAATATTCATATTCATTTATTAAGATTGTATCCAAAGGAAGATACAAGATAAAATACACCTGCAGAAATACAAAAGCACAATTGAAGAAAATATGCCAAAACTTATGGGGAAAAAAAATCGTGGAAAGAGATCAAAGTGTGTCTTTCAAAGGTAGTATCATAAATGTGAGAAAACACATTAATATACACAAAATAAACAGTGACTGTAAAGATAAAAGAGGAAGGAGTAAGTGCCTTATAACTTGAAGAGAAGGGATATATTTACAAAATAATTATGTTATAGCTTTTTTCAGATCATTTTTCAGAAATATAGAATACTAAAATAGTGTAACACTTACCTCAAATTTAAGACTAAATATTTTAACTTAGCATCCCATTCTCGGCCAAACTTTGGGTCAAGAAGTAAGCAAGAACTTTCCAGGTAAGGATTCAAGACATCACATAGTCTTTCTGAAAAGAAAACTTATATACATACAAAAAAGGAGGAAACGTGGGTATAAGAAACATGAGAAGCCAAGTAAGCACAAAAGCATATAATTAGTCTTCAATCCCATAGACAGAGGAGCCTGGTGAGCTACAGTCCATGGGGGTCACAGAGAGTCAGATATGACTAAGTGACTTCGGTTCAGTCACTCAGTAGTTTCTGACTCTTTGTGACCCCGTGAACCGCAGCACACCAGGCCTCCCTGTCCATCACCAACTCCTGGAGTTCACTCAAACTCATGTCCATCGAGTAGGTGATGCCATCCAGCCATCTCATCCTCTGTCATCCCCTTCTTCTCCTGCCCCCAATTCCTCCCAGCATCAGTCTTTTCCAATGAGTCAACTCTTTGCATGAAGTGGCCAAAGTATTGGGGTGTCAGCTTTAGCATCAGTCCTTCCAATGAACACTCAAGACTGATCTCATTTAGGATGGACTAATTGGATCTCCTTGCAGTCTTAAGAGTCTTCTCCAACACAACTTAGTATAAGCAATAATTGCAGATATTTCAATAATGAAATTTAGTAATGTTAAGTAAGAATTCTAAAAATAAAAGAATCAAAATGTTTGAATGAATAAACTTTCCCCCCTGAAATACAGAAACAGAAGGAAAAAAAATGGCCAAGAAGGTTTTAATAAAAAGCAATGAAGAAGATATTTTAGGCATTTATAACAACAATAAAAGCAAGATCTATAATATTAATATATAAAATAAAATTGCACATAATTATATTAAGCAATCTGACAAAGTTAACAAAAAATTCTATGACCTTAAATTGATAACCTTAAAACAATGATGAAACATTTGATATAAAAGGACAATGGATAATCTCAATGGGCATATTTAATAAACTCCCTTCTGTTTGGTAAGTAGATCAGATATGACTCATTTTCTGCCTCCCACTGAACTTCATAATTTGTTTCTTGGTTTTCTCCTATATTACAGAGCTATTTCCATCCAGCCTGCAGCCTGAAGCTTCGTCCATTGTGTCTTTTGTTAACTTTCTATCATCTGCCTGTTCTTTCCTAGAAATGCACTGATATCTTTTGCCCATTATTGCTGAATTCCACTGCTTCCTGCTTCTATGAGTTGGTTCCCTTTGTATTCCTTTACAGAAAATTAAATGTGGCCATCAAATGATTTGAAGCATTAGTTTAGTTTTCCATCTCGAAGTAAAAACCACTAAGAGTGTTCGGTTTCTATCCTGCATTAAGAATACAGCTGTGGGAGTCTTCCTGATAGGAATGTAAGGCCAGCAATTTTACTAAAATAATTTATTTTTGTTTGGGTATATGTGTTTTGAATAGCAAGTAGGTTCATGACTAGTTACTAAATAAAAAAATATAAAGTGTTTTGCATTTTATTTCATCTACTGGTTTTAATTTAAATCATATGATTTAAGACACATAAAAAAATAATGATCTGATTTAAATTATCTTTTCTACCAGATATTACCAACAGTGATGATAAAAAAAAAATGAAATGTACTTTTTTCCAAGAAAGGCAAACATTTACCTGGAAAAGCTTTTGGTAATTGACCAAATGATCAAAAATATTTCAGTTTTAATTCTATAATCATGCATCACTTTGAGCTTACTTATTTAGAAAAGCTTCCTAAGAATATTTTATTATTCAGTAAAAGGAAAAGAGAATAGTTTCACTTAAGTAAATGTCTCAACACCTTTCCCACGTAGTGTTTAATTTAAACAATGTTGGAAAGGAGAGTCAGAAAAAGAAAAAACATAAAAATAGCTAGCTGGACAATCTTGCAAAGGATGCAAAATGAATCACTCTCACTAAAAGTCTCCAGATAATTCATCCCTATCCCATTCTATGAGCCCATGATAAAAACTTGAGTGTTTACTAGAAGACAAACAATGCAATGTCAAAGCTGAGATTCCAGGGAAGAGCTGCTGTGTATCTTCCTAAGCTAGGAACGGCAAATGATTTAATTAGTTAATTCTCCTGTATATGAAAATTGTCTCTAGTTTAATGATGTCTTATGAAACTTGCTTATTTACGGACATATGATATTAAATTATCCTTTCTTAATGTTATCATACTTATTTGAAAGAATTATCTCAATTAGTCCTTTTGTGCTTGTCCATGATAGAGCAAAAGCAGCCTTAATTCCTTGCTAAAGAAAAGGCATTGTTTAGCTGTCTTAAGTGACTTTTGGCTATTTCTAATAAATAATGAAAATTATGATGCAATAATGTGATTGGTCTTATTTATTGGAGGATGTGCCAGTGTTCTTTGCAGTGAGAAAATCAGGGAGTTTTTGAAAGGCTAGTACATGACTCCATCACCAGATAGACAGTACTATCTTTTCCTGTCTAATCTATGTCATGCATACCTGTGTTTGTTTCTGGCCTAAAATATTTCATCATCTGCATAATACTTACAAGCATTGATAAACTGCTTTTTCTATATTTTTTGTCTTAGTCCTTCTTTGTGACCTATATACAGTATTACAATTACTCAGTTCAGTTCAGTTCAGTTGCTCAGTCGTATCCAACTCTTTGCGACCCCGTGAAACACATCACTCCAGGCCTCACTGTCCATCACCAACTCCTGAAGTTCACTCAAATTCATGTCCATCAAGTCAGTGATGCCATCCAGCCATCTCATCCTCTGTTGTCCCCTTATCCTCCTACCCCCAATTCCTCCCAGCATCAGAGTCTTTTCCAGTGAATCAACTCTTCACATGAGGTGTCCAAATTATTGGAGTTTCAGCTTTACCATCAATCCTTCCAAATAACACCCAGGACTGATCTCCTTTAGGATGGACTGATTGGATCTCCTTGCAGTCCAAGGGACTCTCAAGAGTCTTCTCCAACACCACAGTTCAAAAGCATCAATTCTTCGGCACTCAGCTTTCTTCACAGTCCAACTCTCACATCCAACATTACCACAGGAAAAACCATAGTCTTGACTAGACAGACCTTTGTTGGCAAAGTAATACCTCTGCTTTTCAATATGCTATCTAGGTTAGTCATAACTTTTCTTCTAAGGAGTAAGCGTCTTCTAATTTCATGGCTGCAATCACCATCTGCAGTGAATTTTGGAGCCCCCCAAAATAAAGTCTGTTTATTCCACTGTTTCCCTATCTATTTTCTGTGAAGTGATGGGACCAGATGCCATGATCTTCATTTTCTGAATGTTGAGCTTTAAGCCAACTTTTTCACCCTCCTCTTTCACTTTCATCAAGAGACTTTTTAGTTCCTCTTCACTTTCTGCCATAAGGGTGATGTCATCTGCATATCTGAGGTTATTGATATTTCTCTCGGCAATCTTGATTCCAGCTTGTGCTTCTTCCAGTCCAGCATTTCTCATGATGTACTCTGTATATAAGTTATATAAGCATGGTGACAATATACAGCCTTGACGTACTCCTTTTCCTATTTGGAACCAGTCAGTTGTTCCATGTCCAGTTCTAACTGTTGCTTCCTAACCTGCATATAGGTTTCTCAAGAGGCAGGTCAGGTGATCTGGTATTCTGATGTCTTTCAAAATTTTCCACAGTTTATTGTTATCTACACAGTTAAAAGCTTTGGCAAAGCCAAAAAGCAGAAATAGATGTTTTTCTGGAACTCTCTTGCTTTTTCCATGATCCAGCAGATGTTGGCAATTTGATCTCTGGTTCCTCTGCCTTTTCTAAAACCAGCTTGAACATCTGGAAGTTCACGGTTCATGTATTGCTGAAGCCTTGATTGGAGAATTTTGATCATTACTTTACTAGCATGTGAGATGAGTGCAATTGTGCTGTAGTTTGAGCATTCTTTGGCATTGCCTTTCTTTGGGATTGGAATGAAAACCGACCTTTTCCAGTCTTGTGGCCACTGCTGAGTTCCAAATTTGCTGGCATATTGAGTGGAGCACTTTCACAGCATCATCTTTCAGTATTTGAAATAGCTCAACTGGAATTCCATCACCTTCACTAGCTTTGTTTGTAATGATGCTTTCTAAGGCCCAATTAACCTCACGTTCCAGAAGACTTGACACATGGACATCACCAGATGGTCAACACTGAAATCAGATTGATTATATTCTTTGCAGCCAAAGATGGAAAAGCTCTATACAGTCAGCAAAAACAAGACCGGGAGCTGACTATGGCTCAGATCATGAACAACTTATTGCCAAATTCAGACTTAAATTGAAGAAAGTGCATAAAAACACTAGACCATTCAGGTATGACCTAAATCAAATCCCTTATGATTATACAGTGAAAGTGAGAAATAGATTTAAGGCACTGGATCTGATAGACAGAGTGCCTGATGAACTATGGATGGAGGTTCATAACATTGTACAGGAGACAGGGATCAAGACCATCCCCATGGAAATGAAATGCAAAACAGCAAAATGGCTGTCTGAAGAGGCCTTGCAAATACCTGTGAAAAGAAGAGAAGCAAAAAAGCAAAGGAGAAAAGGAAAGATATACCCATTTGAATGCAGAGTCCCAAAGAATAGCAAGGCGAGATAAGAAAGCCTTCCTCAATGATCAATGCAAAGAAATAGAGGAAAACAACAGAATGGGAAAGACTAGAGATCTCATCAAGAAAATCAGAGATACCAAGGGAACATTTCATGCAAAGATGGGCTTATAAAGGACAGAAATGTTATGGACCTAACAGAAGCAGAAGATATTAAGAAGAGGTGGCAACAATACACAGAAGAACCTTACAAAAAAGAACTTCATGACCCAGATAATCACAATGGTGTGATCACTCACAATTACTCAGTTTCAGCCAAATTTCTCTCTGTGTGAAGCTTTTTTGTTCCCTACAGTTATTTTTTCAGTTATCAGAAGTTTAATTGCATTTATCTTCTACCTCCCTTATTAAATGAAATTCATGCAGATCCGTATTTTGTATTTTCACTGAAGTATGGCTTCCCAGGCAAATCTTAACAAAAAATTATATGATGTTTACTTTCACTCTATCATGCCACCTAGCACAGTTCTTTATACATACAAAGCTTATAAGATACTAAGACAAAATTTTGAAAAGCGCACCAATATTATTTAAAACTAGGTTTTCTCCCTAACCATGTCACCCAAGTTTGACTCTTTATAACTTCTGATACATTTACAGCTATAGACAAGCAGTTATTTTTATAAAAGTCACTGTTATATATCCTCAAAAATATGATAGCAATATATATTATAATTATTTTCCTATAAAATATATATACTTTATATGTAATATATGCTATATATAATAGATAGCATTTTATATATAATGTGATAGCAAATAATTCTGTAAATTCTTCAATTTATCCATTCAGCCATTTTTTTTTCATTTCTATTTGGCTAATGTATATTGATTATATACTGTATATCAAGGTTTTTGCTAAATTATAGGCATAAAATATGACATATATTCACAAATCATTTTGTCTTATGAAGCGATAAGCATGCACTTACAGAAGAGCTTGGTGAGAGATACGATCAGAGATACATCAGATGTTTTAATAATTTAGAGCTTATATCACATCTCTAAGGTGCGTGACCTCTTCAAGTAAGCCACTTAATCTAAGATATAAAGTAAAATAAAAGCAACTATATAAAAATCAAAATAAACCAAGATCAGGAACCATCATGAAAATAAAAATATTACTGTATATCCACAGTGCAGTATTATGTCAAGATGTTTTAGAGGAGAAGCATCCTTGTAAGTCATAGTAAGGCTTTTGGATGCTATTCAAACTAGGTTGAGCAGCACTGAACAGTCCAATTCAGAGATAATTTTATGATTAAACTCAACTCATGGCATTATGATTCTGCCTGGATTCCAATCTCAGTTCTGCCACTAGGATCATGAATTTATGGCAGGTAACTGCTGACTGCTTCCATTTGCTCATTTTTTTAAATAGTGTAGAATACCTAACTTACAGACTCATTTGGAGGCCAAAATGAGTTAATATTTGAAACTTAGAAAAGTGTCTAGCACATAGTCAGTGTGAAGAGAATGTTTGAAGACAGGACAATTGGAAAACCGTTGTGGTAACACAGTCTAGAAATGGTGGTGATTTACACCTAAATTGGTATGGCGATCTGTAGCTAAGCAAGCAAGCCGAGCTAGAATGGGGACCCAGAGACCGGAAAACCAACCGTCTGTCAGAAGAGAAGGAAGGCCCCTGGAAGAAGGGCAGGCTCACTGATGTCTGTAAAGGCTCCTTTATGAATTTACAGGAACGGTAAGGAGAGAGCCTGGACATGATGAATGCAAGGCATAAGCTTTAGCTAGATGGATAGGACAAAGAACGGTTACACACTTTAAGCACATTTTACACTGTGTTTTTTAAAGTAGCATCTCCTCATGCTTGTCACCAGTTGTGAAATATATATATATATGTATATATATATATATATAAGAGAAAGCCTTCTGAAAATAATTGACTGATAAAACAGAGAAAAGACAGTCAAAATATGCTGGATATTTTCCCCGAAAACTGACACACAGTTCTTGTCCACAAACTCTCCTTGTTGATAGATTTCTTTGAACCAAGGTTTCCTTAAGAAACTGCTTTTAAATACGGAGGCATGTACAAATAGAAATAAAATATTATGCATCAATTATTTTTTGAACTTTTTTATTGGTGATATTTTTTGTCTTTAATTACTTTACTTGGAAATGAGCTATTTTTGTTAAGATGTTAATTTTGCAATTAAGAAATTAGCTAATTAACAATATTTTTCAATGTCAGTGAGAATGTAGGTTTTTCTTCTCAACCTGATAGTAAACTAATCAGAAGGAGAAGTTTTGAAAGCAGATATTAGTCCAGGAAAAGTCATGTTATTCACTCTTCCTATAATTTTAAGAAATTAGTAATATTTGTGCTCTGCATTTTGATACTTTATTCATGATTCATTGTATGATAAAATATTTATTTATAGAGAAGATGAATTGTGGCTCTTACAGAGAATTTCATTTGCATATTAACCTCTTTAATATGATTTCAGCTCTAGGTGATTTTATTAGCAGTTCACTAAAGAAACTAAATGCAAGAGGAAATTCAGGGTGTAAAATAGAGGCTTTTCCTCCTGAAAAAGAGCATTAACATTTACATAAAATAAATGTATCTTTGTTTAAATCTTGGGCATTAGTTTTGTTAAATCATCAGTATCACCATTATTACTATTACAAAAATATCAGTGAAAAATTATAAAATCTTTCTTAAAAGATTACACTGATATACTCTTCACATGCATCTGCTTAAACGCTAGTAACCTCATCTCTCCAAAATGTTTAAACTTTAGCATATTTAACTATATATTCATTAAAATTGTATATAAATGTAAAATGCTTATAATACAGACTTTTGTTTCCTAAATAATTTTTTTTCCAATTTTGGTAATTGTCTGTTTTAATTTTACAGCTTCCTTGACCTACATTGTGAAAACGCATTTCTGTACTTTGTATATTAAAGTTCATAGAGAAGATTTGAGAGCTCTCTTCAAGTGATTAACAGTTCATAAAATATCCATATTTTATGATGTTTAAAAGTATAAGCAATTTAAACTAATATATTTTATTAAATTATTAATTTTAAAGTATAAAATTAAAATCATGTGAAGTGATTCAAGAGAACATATATTATACATTAATGATATAGGCCCTTAGATAAAGATTTATCAGTTGTTAAAAAATGGTATTACATACCTAATCTATTAATTTTCCTTCTAGTTTTTCTTCCTACATCTTTGCCAATCCATTTCCAGTTGAGTATTATGAGCATTAATCTAGACATAAATATAACAACTGCTAAAATGTCTTATGATTTAAATGTACATTCACATATTTTGATATTTTTCTAAGCTATTATTACTGCATGCTGATACAATCATCTTCCCATCTTTGTTGGAGCAGAATGCACTTGTTGTGGGTGACTCAATATCACAACTATATGATTTCAGCCAACGGGCTATACGTTGACTTTTGCTCTTTCTGTTGTTCAGTCGCTAAGTTGTGCCCAAATGTTTGCAACCCCACAGACTGCAGCAAGCCAGTCTTCCCTGTCCTTCACCATCCCACAGAGTTTGCTCAAGCTCATGTCCATTGAGTTGATGATGCCAGCCAATCATTTCATCCCCTGTCACCCACTTCTCCTCCTGTCCTCAACCTTTTCCAGCATCAGGATCTTTTCCAGTGAATCGGCTCTTCACATTAGGTAGCCAAAGCATTGGAGCTTTATTTCAGCATCAGTTCTCCCAGTGAATATTCAGAGTTGATTTCCTTTAGGATTGATTGGTTGGATCTTGACTTGGCTTGTCCAAGGGACTCTCAAGAGTCTTCTCTAGCACCACATTTCAAAGGCATCAATTCTTCAGCACTGAACCTTCTTTATGATCCAACTATCACATTTACACAAATCATAGCTTTAACTATTTGGACCTTTATTAGCAAAGTGATGTCTCTGCTCTTTATTACACTGGCTAGGTGTGTCACAGCTTTTCTTCCAAGGAGCAAGCATCTTTTAATTTCATGCCTGCAGTCACCAACTGCAGTGATTTTGGAGCACAAGAAAATAAAAATTTGTCACTGTTTCCATTGTTTCCCCCACCTATTTGCCATGAAGTGATAGGACCAATGCCATGATCTTCATTTTTTGAGTACTGAGTTTCAAGTCAGTTTTTCACTCTCCTCTTTCACCTTCATCAAGAGGCTCTTTATTTCCTCCTCACTTTCTGCCATTAGGGTGGTATCATCTGCATATCTGAGGTTGTTGGTTTTTCTCCCAGCAATCTTTATTCCAGCTTGAGCTTCACTCAGACTGGCATTTTGCATGATATACCTTGCATATAAGTGACAATTGTATGACCATATACAACCTTGATGTACTCCTTCCCCAGTTTGGAACCAGTCCATTGTTGCATGCCCAGTACTAACTGTTGCTTCTTGTTCAGCATACAAATTTCTCAGGAGGCAGGTATGGTGGTCAGGTATTCCCATCCCTTTAAGAATTTTCCACTGTTTGCTGTGATCCATACAGTCAACAGTCAAAGGCATTAGGTTAGTCAATGAAGAAAAAGTAGATTTTTTCTGTAATTCTCCTACTTTTTCTGTGATCCAGTAGATGTTGGCAATTTGATCTCTGGTTTCTCTGACTTTTCAAAATCCAGCTTGTACATCTGGAAGTTGTTGGTTCATGTACTGTTGAAGTTTAGCCTAGCTCTTAATCATACTACTTAATGAAGAAATGAGATGATAGTTTCTATAATAACAGACATTGGTAAGACTGGGATGAGGTGATTTTTATAAACCTCAGATTTCTCATTAAATATTTTAGCATTAATAGTCAATATTCCGTCATTTTTGACTTGGAGGTTAATCATGTCAATGTTATTAAAAACTGCTTTGGTTATATTTTCTTTCTTTAGCCATCTGAGTGTTTGAGACAAGAAAATAAAATATTTGAGAAATAATTTTTCACTCAGATATTCAAAAACACTGCCAAATGTCAGTATTCAGTACTTAAGGATATTCTGCAAAGTTGGATTATGAAGGAGGAAGGAAGAGAAGAAAGGAGCAAGAAATTCACTAAGTTAAAGTAAAAAGGAATTTGGAGAATACCTGTGTGTGGGTTTAATCACTTTGAGAGATGTAAGAAAAATTTATGCCAAATACAACAAACATTAATCTCCTTGGAACAACAGCTCAGTCAGCTGCAGACAGCGAACATGAATTTGTCTTATAAAACTTATAATATCTTGAGTAATTTACATGAATCTTCTGTATCTTATCAGGTAAGTTCAGGTGCTCAATCATGTCTGACTCTTTGCAAACCCATGGACTGCAGCATGCCAGGCCTTCCTGTCCATCACCAACCTCCAGAGTTTACTCGAACTCATGTCCATTGAGTCAGTGATGCCATTCAACCATCTCATCCTCTGTAATCCCCTTCTCCTTTCACCTTTATTTTGTTAGTGTGTGAGATGAGTGCAATTGTGCGGTAGTTTGAGCATTTTTTGGCATTGCCTTTCTTTGAGATTGGAATGAAAGTTGACCTTTTCCAGTCCTGTGGCCAGTGCTGAGTTTTCCAAATTTGCTGGCAAATTGAGTGCAGCATTTTCACAGCATCATCTTTTAGGATTTGAAACAGCTCCACTGGAATTCCATCACCTCCACTAGCTTTGTTCGTAGTGATGCTATCTAAGGCCCACTTGACTTCACATTCCAGCATGTCTGACTCTAGATGAGTGATCACACCATCATGATTATCTGGGTCGTGAAGTTCTTTTTTTGTACAGTTGTTCTGTGTATTCTTGCCATCTCTTCTTAATATCATCTTCTTCTCTTAGGTCCACAGTGTCCTTCATTGTGTTCATCTTTGCTGAAAGTTCCCTTGGTATCTCTAATTTTCTTGAAGAGATCTCTAGTCTTTCCCATTCTATTTTTTTCTCCATGTCTTTCCACTGATCACTGAGGAAGGTTTTCTTATCTCTCCTTGCTATTCTTTGGAACTCTGCTTTCAAATGTGTATATCTTTCCATTTCTCCTTTGCCTTTCACTTCTCTTCTTTTCATAGCTATTTGTGAGGCCTCCTCAGACAGCCATTTTGCATTTCTTTTTCTTGGGGATTTTCTTGATCATTGCTTCCTTTACAATGTCATGAACCTCCGTCCATAGTCCTGTACCTTATACCTGATATCTATACTATACAGGAAAATAAGTACTAAGTTATAAAGATTTATAAGAAAAATGTTGGGCATATGAAGCTTTAGATATGAGTTGCATTGACTACTTCTATGGTTATCAATATTATGCGAACTTCTATAAGTCTTGTTTAACAGCAAGAACTCCAGGGTCTATTAAACAATAGGACTCTTCTTATCCATGTTATCTAAAATCCAGGCAAACCCACCACACAAGACTTTATTCACATTGGAAGTGAATCAGTACTGTGGTATGGAGTGTAAGGGAAGACAACATTGGAAGTGAATCAGTATTTTGGTATGGTATGTAAGGGAAGACAATATGGGACTAGAAATATAATACTAGATGTATCAGTTGATATTGCTTCTGATGGCTTTCATGCATCTAATCCAAATATAATAAATTTCCCTCTTATTTTACAGTACTATTGATACCTTCTGCCTCATACTTGGCTTGCTTTTACCTAAACTGTTCTAATACCCTTCTGAATGAAACTAGCTCCTTCTATTTTTCTCAACCCAATCCTATTAATTGCACTTACTATACTAGTAAGATTAATAACTAACATTTGTACACAGTCTAATAGTAAATAAAATGCTTACACACTAATTATCTCACTAAATTTAATTTTCCCACTTATTTAGATAACTTTATTTTTCTTAATGTAGCTCCAATAGAATCAACACCAAACTTTTCCAATATTCTTATGCTACACCTAGATTTATTAGTAACTGGAGAAGGAAATGGCAACCCACTCCAGTGTTCTTGCCTGGAGAATCCCAAGGACAGGCGAGCCTGGTGGGCTGCTGTCTATGGGGTCGCACAGAGTCGGAGACGACTGAAGCAACTTAGTAGTAACTTTATTAGTGTTAAATGTTTTAAAAATCATTTTATAGTAACTAGGAAACAGGGACAGGTTTTATTTTCTTGGGGTCCAAAATCATTGTGGACTGTGACTGCAGCCATTATATTAAAAGACACTTGCTCCTTGGAAGGGGAGCTATGACAAACCTAGAGAGCATATTAAAAAGCAAAGACATCACTTTGCCAACAAAGGTCCATGTAGTCAAAATATGGTTTTTCCCAGTAGACATGTACTGATGTGAGAGTTGGACCAGAAAGAAAGCTGAGGGCCAAAGTATTGATGCTTTTGAACTGTGGTATTGGAGAGGACTCTTGAGAGTCCCTTGGCTGCAAAAAGATCAAATCAATCAATCCTAAAACAAATCAGCCCTGAATAGTCAAGGACTGATGCTGAAGCTGAAGCTCCAGTACTTTGGCAATCTTATGTAAAGGGTCGATTCCCTGGAAAAGACCCTGATGCTGGGAAAGATTGAGAGCAAGAGTTGAAGAGAGCAACAGAGGATGGCATAACTGACTCAATGGACATGAGTCTGAGCAAACTCTGGGAGATAGTGAAGGATAGGGAAGCCTGGAGTGCTGTAGTCCACAGAGTCACAAAGAGTTGCAAACCACTTGGCTGAACAAAAACAAAGCTTTCACTAATAATTAAAGAAATTAAAAATACAACTTAAAAAAATACCCATAAAAATATCATCAAGTAGTTAGTGCTCAATTTTATTTCTCATCTACACATTTCATACATTCTGAAATTCTGCTTTTGCAAAGTATCCAGCAACCATTTGTGTGAAAGGTTAGACAATTGAAGCAAAGCCACTTAACGAATAGCCTAATATCTACTGCTGATTTTTAAAAGTTGACATTATCACAGGCCTCATTCAAATGATTTCCTGGTTCTTTGTTTCCAAAATTATTTGTTTATTTCACAAAATTCACTTTCAAACTAAGTACCAGAAGGTTTTCATTATTAAAGTTTAATAACATCTTTAAATAACTTATGAGAAGGAAATGGTAATCCACTCCAGCATTCTTTCCTGGAGAATCTCATGGACAGGAAGCCTGGCAGGACAGAGTCCATGAGATCTCAAGAGTCGGATATGGCTTAGCAACTAAGACACCACCAAAACATTTAACACGTGACCCTCCATGACTCATCTACTTTACAATGTTCCTTGCTATCCCCTACATAATACACTTTCAATATGAGAGAGGTAGCCAATGAATATATATGTTCCTGTATGCGTGTTTGTGTGTGTGTTAACCTTGGTGTAGACTTAGTGTGTTTTAGATGTTTCACTTATTTATATATAAAACAATAACTTTTTCTTTGTGGTTAACTTTAGTTTATCATACACCAATATTTACTTCTTTCCAAAATCAAATTTCCTATGACAACTTGTATTCTTCTCTTACTTAATTTAAAGAATTAATTTAAAGTATATAGTAGGACATTTTATCTATCATTTATCTATTTATCTACCTAATCTTGCAAGTGTACAATGCTATTTATTGCAGCATCATTTGTAAAATATTGTACAATAGACCAAAGAAGTGTTCATTATGGAGCACATCTAGGTATGGGAATATCAGCTGTCCAAGAAGTCTAGGCTGATCCTTTTAACCTTTTTCTCCAATGGAATAGAATTTTTAATCTATGATGGTAAAGGCAACACTCAGGGCTTTCATCTTGATCTCTATCTCTCCCTTTTTATAGATACTAAACTTTTGCTACATGTAAAAACATAAAATAGGAAAAATGAGCAAAGGGCAAACATGTTTAACTAATTCATGGCCATCAGAAAAAATGGAGAAAGAGGCACCAAAGAAGCTGCTGAAAGGTGAAAACTTACTGAACCTGAAGAAGAGAACAAGGAGGGCAAAACAAGGCTAGCCTAAGTGCAGGAGGTTGAATCAGTTCAGTTCAGTCCCTCAGTCGTGTCTGACTCTTTACGACTCTATGAATCGCAGCATACCAGGCCTCCCTATCCATCACAAACTCCTGGAGTTCACTCAAACTCCATCGAATCAGTGATGCTATCCAGCCATCTCATCCTTGGTCATCCCCTTCCATTCCTGCCCCCAATCCCTCCCAGCATCAGAGTCTTTTCCAATGAGTCAACTCTTTGCATGAGGTGGCCAAAGTACTGGAGTTTCAGCTTTAGCATCATTCCTTCCAAAGAAATCCCAGGGCTGATCTCCTTCAGAATGGACTGGTTGGATCTCCTTGCAGTCCCAGGGACGCTCAAGAGTCTTCTCCAACACCACAGTTCAAAAGCATCAGTTCTTCAACGCTCAGGCTTCTTCACAGTCCAACTCTCACATCCATACATGACCACAGGGAAAACCATAGCCTTGACTAGATGGACCTTAGTCAGCAAAGTAAAATCTCTGCTTTTGAATATGCTATCCAGGTTGGTCATAACTTTTCTTCCAAGGAGTAAGCGTCTTTCAATTTCATTACTGCAGTCACCATCTGCAGTGATTTTGGAGCCCAGAAAAACTGACACTGTTTCCCCTGTTTCCCCATCTATTTCCCATGAACTGATGGGACCGGATGCCATGGTCTTTGTTTTCTGAATGTTGAGCTTTAAGCCAACTTTTTCACTCTCCACTTTCACTTTCATCAAGAGACTTTTTAGTTCCTCTTCACTTTCTGCCATAAGGGTGGTGTCATCTGCATATCTGAGGTTATTGATATTTCTCCCAGCAATCTTGATTCCAGCTTGTATTTCCTCCAGTCCAGCATTTCTCATGATGTACTCTACATAGAAATTAAATAAGCAGAGTGACAATATACAGCCCTGACATACTCCTTTTCCTATTTGGAACCAGTCTGTTGTTCCATGTCCAGTTCTAACTGTTGCTTCCTGACCTGCATACAGATTTCTCAAGAGGCAGGTCAGGTGGTCTGGTATTCCCATCTCTTTCAGAATTTTCCACAGTTTACTGTGATCTACACAGTCAAAGGCTTTGGCATAGTCAATAAAGCAGAAATAGATGTTTTTCTGGAACCCATGTTGGCAATTTGATCTTTGGTTCCTCTGCCTTTTCTAAAACCAGCTTGAACATCAGGGAGTTCACGGTTCACATATTGCTGCAGCCTGGCTTGGAGAATTTTGAGCATTACTTTACTAGCGTGTGAGATGAGTGCAATTGTGCAGTAGTTTGAGCATTTTTTGGCATTGTCTTTCTTTGGGATTGGAATGAAAATGGGCCTTTTCCAGTCCTGTGGTCACTGCTGAGTTTTCCAAATTTGCTGGCATATTGAGTGGAGCATTTTCACAGCATCATCTTTCAGGATTTGAAACAGCTCCACTGGAAATCCATCACCTCCACTAGCTTTGTTCATAGTGATGCTTCCTAAGGCCCACTTGACTTCACATTCCAGATGTCTGGCTCTAGATTAGTGATCACATCATCATGTGGGTCGTGAAGATCTTTTTTGTACAGTTCTTCTGTGTATTTTTGCCACCTCTTCTTAATATCTTCTGCTTCTGTTAGGTCCAGACCATTTCTGCCCTTTATAGAGCCCAAATTTGCATGAAATGTTCCCTTGGTATCTCTAATTTTCTTGAAGAGATCTCTAGTCTTTCCCGTTCTGTTCTTTGCCTCTATTTCTTTTCATTGATCACTAAAGAAGTCTTTCTTATCTCTTCTTGCTATTCTCTGGAACTCTGCATTCAGATGCTTATATCTTTCCTTTTCTCCTTTGCTTTTTGCCTCTCTTCTTTTCACAGCTATTTGTAAGGCCTCCCCAGACAGCCATCTTGCTTTTATGCATTTCTTTGCCATGGGGATTATCTTGGTCCCTGTCTCCTGTACAATGTCACGAACCTCATTCCATAGTTCATCAGGCACTCTATCTGTTAGATCTAGGCCCTTAAATCTATGTCTCACTTCTCTGTATAATCATAAGGGATATGATTTAGGTCACACCTGAATGGTCTAGCGGTTTTCCCTACTTTTTTCAATTTGAGTCTGAATTTGGTAATAAGGATTTCATGATCTGAGCCACAGTCAGCTCCTTGTCTTGTTTTTGTTGACTGTATAGAGCTTCTCCATCTTTGGCTGCAAAGAATATAATAAATCTGATTTCGATGGTTGACCATCTGGTGATGTCCATGTATAGAGTCTTCTCTTGTGTTGTTGGAAGAGGGTGTTTGCTATGACCAGCGCATTTTCTTGGCAAAACTCTATTAGTCTTTGCCCTGCTTCATTACGCATTCCAAGGCCAAATTTGCCTGTTACTCCAGGTGTTTCTTGACTTCCTACTTTTGCATTCCAGTCCCCTATAATGAAAAGGACATCTTTTTGGGCTGTTACTTCTAAAAGGTCTTGTAGGTCTTCATAAAACAGTTCAACTTCAGCTTCTTCAGTGTTACTGGTTGGGGCATAGACTTGGATAACTGTGATATTTAATGGTTTGCCTTGGAGATGAACAGAGATCATTCTGTCATTTTTGAGATTACATCCAAGTACTGCATATCGGACTCTTTTGTTGACCATGATAGCTACTCCATTTCTTCTGTGGGATTCCTGCCTGCAGTGGTAGATATAATGGTCATCTGAGTTAAATTCACCCATTCTAGTCCATTTTAGTTCGCTGATTCCTAGAATGTCGACATTCACCCTTGCCATCTCTTGTTTGACCACTTCCAATTTGCCTTGATTCATGGACCTGACATTCCAGGTTCCTATGCAATATTNGACTCTTTTGTTGACCATGATGGCTACTCCATTTCTTCTGAGGGATTCCTGCCCGCAGTAGTAGATATAATAGTCATCTGAGTTAAATTCACCCATTCCAGTCCATTTTAGTTCGCTGATTCCTAGAATGTCAATGTTCACCCTTGCCATCTCTTGTTTGACCACTTCCAATTTGCCTTGATTCATGGACCTGACATTCCAGGTTCCTATGCAATATTGCTCTTTACTACATCGGACCTTGCTTCTATCACCAGTCACATCCACAGCTGGGTATTGTTTTTGCTTTGGCTCCATCCCTTCATTCTTTCTGGAGTTATTTCTGCACTGATCTCCAGTAGGGTATTGGGCACCTACAGACCTGGGGAGTTCCTCTTTTGGTATCCTATCATTTTGCCTTTTCATACTGTTCATGGGGTTCTCAAGGCAAGCATACTGAAGTGGCTTGCCATTCCCTTCTCCAGTGGACTGCATTCTGTCATATCTCTCCACCATGACCCACCTATCTTGGGTTGCCCTGAGGGCATGGCTTGGTTTCATTGAGTTAGACAAGGTTGTGGTCCTAGTGTGATTAGATTGACTAGTTTTCTGTGAGTATGGTTTCAGTGTGTCTGCCCTCTGATGCCCTCTTGCAACACTTACCATCTTACTTGGCTTTCTCTTACCTTGGGCGAGGAGAACCTAAAACTTCACACTAACACTCAGGGAGAGTACTTTGCCTAAAGTTTACCCTTAATCAGATAGCAAAGCCCATATTCTACCATCAAGTTAAGAAACCCCGATTTATAAGTAATAGGATACAGTTGGAAGACACTGGTGACCTGAGCAAGCTTGTAGCTTGTTGTTGCACTGTTTGTCTTCTAGGTACAACAATCAAACTCCTATAGAGAGAATTTGTATGGTTTAACAGACCATATCAACTTTTTTTGTTTCTTAAGATTCCTCATATAAGTGCTACTATATGATATTTTTCTTTCTCTGTCTGAATTACTTCACTCAGTAGGACAACCTCAGGAACTCTGCTCAATATTATGCAACAACCTAATTGGGTAAAGAATTTGAAAAGAATAGATACATGTATATGTATAACTGAATCATATTGTTATACATTTGAAATTAATGCAACATTGTTCATCAATTGTCCTCCAATACAAAATAAAAAGTTAAATAGATAAATAAACAGATCTTACTAGTTCTGTTCTGACTATTATTAGGTCTTTCCTTTGGGTCATACTTCAGAGAGGTCTCTACATAAACTTTATAGTCATGAGATTTTTTCCATAATGATTATTTATGTAAGTACTTTGACATACAGAAAATTCAATTTTTATATAGTTTGTTAACAACTGCATAACTGTCTTGTCAATATTATAATGATTTGTAAGTTCATTTTCAACCATTTTCTTCAAGATTATTATCAGAATTTGTATACTGAAAAGCCAATTGAGTAGAAAATCTTAAGTGTTCATTAAAAACTCATAAGTAGAGTGCAAAGTTATAATATCTTAATTTAGAAGACTCATTTCATTTATTTATTTTTCTATTACTCTTTAAAAAAAAAAAAAACATAAGGAAGAATCTCCACTAATTCACATTACCCAAAGGCAGCCCTGAAGTGCTCTGCCAATATGTGACCACACAAATAAAACCTGCCCTACTCCCTTCCATTGTGATTTACTTTTAAAAAAGAAAAACTGCGTATGCAGTCATACAACTATCTAAGGTTAAAGCTTTGAACCAGAGTCCTTTGTATTAATAAGAGAATGAATTCAGTTCTGTTAAACTCTTCCAGAGGGATAGCTGGTTAGTTGATGACTGGAGGATTTTTATTTAAATTTGTTGTTTTAATCTGGAAAAAAAATTTACTAGCACAAAATCTTCACAAGCTACTTCTTTCTTTCACACCTTCCATTTAGTGATAATTCCTGGATACATCATTGTTACTTTATGGAGTTTCAACTGATACATATGGAGTTTCTCATATGTATCAGTTGCAGTAGAGGGATGTATTCAGTTTTTCAGGCTATTTGAATGCTAAGGAACAGACGCAAAGCAGGACTGCATTTCCAGAACTGCTGACAGGGCTTTGGGTCCAGTTAATTGCTGGTAAACAGAACTGTCTCTAATGCTCTTTTTAGTTCTGTGTTGATGTCTGCCAGCAGTTTTCAACAGGGGTTTTAAAATTTCTTTATCTCTGACTCCAGTTGATTGACAGGTAAATCATGAACTGGCAGTGTTTGAAGAACTGCACTAGATTTCTATAAAGCTGTGACTATTTCCTAAACCTTACAGAACAAGTTCTAAATATTACATTTTCAGCTGTGATTCCCTAATGCCTGAAAATCACTAAGCTGAAATGCTAGTCAAATATTTTAGTGAGTTTATTCCTTATATAATCCTTTGAAAATGCATTCTATAAGTACAAATTTGATAGTAAGGCATTCTTACTGCAACATTTATTAGCACAGCTTTTAAGTAGGTACTTGTTTACATTTTGTTTATCAACATAGGAATCTTGCCTTTATTTTGATTTGCATTCCAATTTATAACTAGTAATATTAAGATACATGGGCTTTCCCAGTGGCTCAGCAATAAATAACATGCCTGCAATGCAGTAGACACAGGAGATGTGGGTTCAATTCCTGGGTCGGGAAGATACCCCCTGGAGGAGGGCATGGCAATCCACTCCAGTACTGTTGCCAGGATATCCCCTGGGCAGAGGAGCTTGGCAGGCTACAGTCCATGGGGTCATAGTGTTTTGTTTATCAACATAGGAATCTTGCCTTTATTTTGATTTGCATTCCAATTTATAACTAGTAATATTAAGATACATGGGCTTTCCCAGTGGCTCAGCAATAAATAACATGCCTGCAATGCAGTAGACACAGGAGATGTGGGTTCAATCCCTGGGTCGGGAAGATACCCCCTGGAGGAGGGCATGGCAATCCACTCCAGTACTGTTGCCAGGATATCCCCTGGGCAGAGGAGCTTGGCAGGCTACAGTCCATGGGGTCATAGTGAGTTGGACATGACTGAGGCAACTAAGCATGCATGCACATTAAGAAATATATCTGCAAAATATATTTTAAGTTTGCTCCTTAACTGATTATGTTTGCAAAGTTACAAGTAAACCAGTTACTACTAATTTTGAGGAGTTAGTGTAATTGTGATTTTCTATTGAGAGGACATGTAACATCTGTGTTTGAAATTTAAAGATCACAAATTACAATGTACATTCTGTCTCTCTCTTTTGTTTACCTCTGCTACCTTATTCTAATGAAAAAGGGAAGAAATTTTATTCATGTATAATCCTATAAAATATAGGAATAGTGCTATTTATAGAAATGGAATTAAAACAGACTATATTATGTATTTTGACCACAAATTATCTGTTTTAACATAGTAGCCATCTTTCATCTGAGAGACAGTAATTAAAACCTTTTTCTCCCTATTATGCAAATCCTTTAAAAATTGTGAAAAAGAACACAGTGACAGGGTATAATCCAATGTGGATTGCAAAGGAAGTAAAATAAATGGAATGTGTGATACCAAAGTCTTTCTTTTATGCTACAGATTTCAGCATTCTGCAGCCAATCTTTTTGAAAAAGAACTTCAAATATTTCTTAAATGCAACTGTACTTTTTGTTTATCATCCTTTGCAGAAGCGTAATTTTTTTAAACTTTTCTTTGTAGTATTTAATATTTTCATAAGCTGATTTAACATGAAGTGGTTTTAGGTGTTGGCTGTGCATGTGGACACCACAGTTGATAAGTAGTTCTGTGAAATCAAGAATCAACTTTTTTTTCATCCTGAAAATAACACAGACTCCTTAGAGACTTGACTTCTTATGGGAATAGTTTGCTTCATTTTAAATAGCATTTCATATTTTCTACATATGATTTGGGGCTCACTCTTGTGTTTTGGTTCTCTTGTTGGGCTGGAGAGAAAATACTAACTCTCAGAGCTCAAACTACCTGCACATATGAAAATTAGAAGTGTAAGACAAAAACATAAGGTGAAACACAAACTTCCTTAAGGATATAAATATCTGATCTAGGCAGATATGCAAGGTAACTCCATGATTTAGGACTTCACTAGTTAATATGTGAAGGTCTCAAGATCATCATATCTAAATAGGAGGTTTCAGAGTAATGATCTTAAAGGACTTTGTAGCCTAAATGTTTTCTTATCCAAGAAAAACACAAGTTGTCTTTGTAAATGATGTAATTATTCCACATGCACATAGCAATGTTGGACGATAGTGTATGCTTGTTCTCATTGTTCTAATGAAATGACGTGTGTTTTTACAATGCTACTTTACAATTATTAATTTAAAAATCAGCAACAAAGAAGACTAATTAACTATATGACAGTGACAGGAAAAGTTATGCATGCTGGAAAATAAAGGCTCTTATTCATGCCTTGGAAAATTTCATTTTGATTTGTAACTCAAAGTAAATAACTTAAACTTAAGCAATAACTCTTGATCAAGTTATCTAACCAAATAGAATATTGAAATCTGCTAACTATATGCTGCTGCTAGTAAAACAGATAGATGTGCAGTTAGTAGGACAAACATTATAATTCGGATTTAATAGGTGAGGAATCTGATGTTTGGAGAGGTTTAGTCACTTGTCTGTGATTATGTAACTAGAAAATGATGAAGTCACATCTCAAACTAAAGTTTCTTGAATTTAGCTTTTCATTCCTCCATTCATTCATTATGTGCCTTCAGTGTTCGTTGCTTGTTCAGTGCTACAGAGTCAAAGACCAGCAAGACCCATCCCTTCCTTACGGAGTTCTCGGTCCAGTAGAGGAGGTTAACAGGTAACCTAATAGCAGTTTACAGCATCCCGGGCAAGAGTGCAGTTCACAGCATCCCAGGCAAGAGTGGTACAGGGAGCAAAGGCATGGATTTCAGGGCAGACTGGGATGTTCTGGTTCTCCTTGTTGTTCTGTATGCCTGGAGTTTTACAAACAGGAGTGGTGAGACAGAGCTGGAGAAGCAGGCTGCAGATCATTTCATGAAGATCCTTAGCAGTGCTACAGGGATTGAAAAGAATTAGGAGAAGGATAATCAAGCTTTTTTAAAAAGCAAAGTCAGAAAGGTGGATCAAGGGAGTGTGAGATGAGAATACAGAAGTCTAATGCACAGTTAACACTGGGACAAATGCAGAGTTTAGAGCAAGACATGACGTGGTTTTAAAGGGAGGCAGTCGCCATTAGCATGTGAAGGAATTGATGGGCAATAGGGTGTGGGACTGAATGAATAAGTCCAGGATGGCAGCAAGGGATCTGGACTGGGGATGATGTGTCATTTACCAGGATAAGAGATGCAGTAGAGGACAAGAAACAGGATTTGTCACACAACAAAATGTTGTATCCTCATGAAAATTATTTTCATAATTGTTATAATAGTGTGCATTCGGCATATGCTATTCAATGCGATAGTCACATATGGCTAGTAGATACTTGAAACAGAGCTTCTCCAACTTGAGATGTATTGTGTGATATACACACCAGATTTCAAGATCTAAATATGTGGAAAAATGTAAAACTCTAATGGATAATGTTTTATATTGATTAGATTATAAACAATATTATTGAGATACATTAGGTTAAATAAAATATATTATTCATGTTTTATGAATTTATTTCATCTGTTTATCTTTTCTTACTGTGGCTACTGGAAAGGAAGAAATTATAAGTGATCTTGCAATTTCAAGCTTGCATTAAAGTTATATTGAATGGCTGCTGCTGCATCGCTTCAGTCGTGTCCAACTCTGTGCGACCCCATAGACGGCAGCCCACCAGGCTCTGCCATCCCTGGGATTCTCCAGGCAAGAACACTGGAGTGGGTTGCCATTTCCTTCTCCAATGCATAAAAGTGAAAAGTGCACTACCTTGAAAATCAGCAGATATAGATGTTTTGTAAAGCTTAGGGCATGAGGGTTTGGGAGCAACACCTTAGAACCCCTGGCATGTGCCTCATATGTGAGGCTGTTTTTCTGCAGGAAAGGAAGAAATTATAAGTGATCTTGCAATTTCAAGCTTGCATTAAAGTTATATTGAATGGCTGCTGCTGCATCGCTTCAGTCGTGTCCAACTCTGTGCGACCCCATAGACGGCAGCCCACCAGGCTCTGCCATCCCTGGGATTCTCCAGGCAAGAACACTGGAGTGGGTTGCCATTTCCTTCTCCAATGCATAAAAGTGAAAAGTGCACTACCTTGAAAATCAGCAGATATAGATGTTTTGTAAAGCTTAGGGCATGAGGGTTTGGGAGCAACACCTTAGAACCCCTGGCATGTGCCTCATATGTGAGGCTGTTTTTCTGCAGTCCCTCAGGATAATTTTAAGATCTGAGGCCAGTGTGGACTGGGTGCGTTTGGAATCTGCTGGCCCCTAAAGTCCTTCTGCTGTGTATTCTGAAGCCAGAGTGTGTTTCTAAAACTTTCTAAGAAAACTCCCAAGAGACTGGGAGTTGGTACACCTGAAAAGTTTGTGAGAGGGGAGGCAGAGATATAGGAAGCCTTTGGGAACACCAAGTCTGAGAAACGGGGAGAGAGGCCCTTGCCTTGACCCAGCTTTCCAGAGCCTTCTTAGCCAAGAGATGCTCCAGAAGCATCCTGACCCTTCAGGTGACCTGACACCAGAAAGCCCCAGGCCATTGGAGTGCTTCATGTCAGATACTCGCAGTGCCTGCCCCCAGCTCTTGATTACTATGATGTTCCCTGAAATGTCTGTCTATTCGGCTTCTCTATTACAGGAAGGGCCCAAAGAAAGAAAGTGTCCAGAGCTAGCTAGGAAAACGGAATCTTCTGATGAAACCCCACTCCTGGACTGAGGTCCCCCATTAGAGCTGCTCTCTGGGCACACAAATCTAGAGCAGCCACTCTTCTGCTTAGTCCTCAGCCTCTTAGATCCCCATGTCTATTGACCATGCACTTCAAAGTAGAACATGCTGGTTCTCCTGGTTCTTTCCTCACATGTCCCCCTTCATTCATTCATTCTTTCATTCAAGAAAAAAAAAATATCAAGAATTTGTTGTTCTGTGGTAACTTCCCTGGTGATCCAGCAGTTAAGACTCCACATTTCTAATACAGGGGGCACATGTTTGATCCCTTGTCAGGGAAATAAGATTCCACATGCCTTGCAGAGAATTGGCCAGAAAAATAAATAAAGAATTTTTTAAAAAATAATTTACTGTTCTTCAAGTGCTAGACCTTGTAACCCTCAAAAATGAAAAGCCTGCCTCTATCCTCCAGAAGCTTTCAGTACCCTGGAGAGTTGGCCAGACCAATTCACCATCATTGCTCCAAAGTACAGTGGGCAAATGGAGAAGAAACTCCCTCAACTGCCAGAGGGGATTATCGTAGTCCCCTCCGCCCCGCATTGACTTTTTATGAGGGTTCAATAAGGACATGTAAGTCTAGGCTTGGGCCATAGCCAGCATGTAGGGAGTTGCATGGAAATGCTTGCCATGCTGCCGCTGCTGCTGATAATGACAATGGTGATGAAGAAGAGACAGCAGTTGTCGTGACCAGTCGACATAATGGTTTCCCTGAATTATAAGCCAGACTCACGTTCCCCTAAGCCCCTGCCCACTTTTCCTTGACTTTGGCTCCCCCATGGTTTGTGCCTACATCCCTGGTTTCTTGGTCTCTTTACTTGTACTCCTATCACTGGATGCTTAGGCAATATCCTTGCATTACTGTCAACACAGGCTTTGTCATGAGCCATAGAGAACTTTGAGGGGCCCCTGCAAATTAATCCTCCCTATCTTATAATGGACTGGGCCAAGGTCTTCTCGAGGCTGCTGGCCTATTTGGTCAACTGTTGAGTTCCAGCCAGCCTGCCTGAACCCTGCACACCCATTTCTGATCCATTGCTCCCTTCCAGCAGATCCTTGCCCCATAGAGCATCCAGAACACAAGCTGATCCTCCTCTGCAGGGGACTCACAAAACTGGATCTTTAAATTTTTCTAATTTTATGTTAATTTTATTATTTTCTGATTCATCCTTATGAATATTAGGATGCCTGATGAGAGAAAGAAACCAAATTTAGAATGACCCTCCAATAGACTTTTCTATTTTTGTTCATGTCTGTATTCCTTCCATCTTTTAAAAGTAAAAGTGTTAGCCACTCAGTCACGTCTGATTCTTTGTGACCCCAAGGACTGTAGCCTACCAGGCTCCTCTGTCCTTGGGATTCTCCAGACAAAAATACTGCAGTGGGTAACCATTCCTTTCTCTGGGAGATCTTCCTGACCCAAGGATCGAACCCTGGTCTCCTGCATTGCAGGGAGATTGTTTACCATCTGAGTCACCAGGGAAGTCCACTTCCATCTTTATAAAGCCCCTTTGTCCCATCAGGACTTATTAGAAGGCTGTTTCCTCCTAAAGAAACACCTTGGCCTTTTTTTTCCTCCTGGGTCAGTGATCAGTGATTGAAAGTGTTTGTAAAACATCCCCAAGGAGCCCTTTAATGTTATTTTTACAAGGAAAAATGTGAAAAATAATGGACACTATTTTTTTTTAAACAAGAATGTGGTAATGAACTTAGGAAGACAGGATGTGGTTAGTATAAACCTTTGTATTTGATAAAACATCATTTCCTTGGAGAGCAAGACCTGTCTCGCCTTTGTTTTCTGAGTCTGTACTCCTTATTGTTATTGTCATTTAGTCTCTAACTTGTGTCTAACTCTTTGCAACCCCATGGATTGTTTGTCTATGGGATTTCCCAGGCAAGAATACTGGAGTGGGTTGCTATTTCCTTCTCCACGGAAGGAAGCCCTTCTCCAGGGGATCTTCCTGACCAAGGGATTAAACCCATGTGTCCTACACTGGCAGGCAGATTCTTTACCATTGAGCCACCAGGGAACCCCTGTGCTCCTTACATAATTGTGTTATAGACGGATAGATTCCAGAGCCTAACGTTTTTCCAACACACAAACACACACACACACGAATATTATTATTTTCAAAAACCCTCATACTCTTTTAACTGACAACATACTTTCCTGTACACTATCTCATTTGATCACGTCAGTAACCCTGTAAGATAGGTGATACAGTGTTGTAATAGGAGTGGCAGAATTGTAAGGTATTTTAGAGAGACAACCTCCTTGTTTTACAGGTCAAGTATCTGAAGCTCAGAAAGACGTTTAGTTAGTCAAGACATTTTTGATCCCAAGTGACAGTAACCCAAGTCAAGCTAAATTAGCAAAAGGCAAACAATATTGACACATATCACCAAAAAGTTCAGAGTTTATGGTTTCAAGAGAGGATGGCTCCAGCTGTTCCAAAAAATATCTACAGGGATCTGTTACTCTCCATCTCTTGATTCTCTTTTCCTCTTTCATGGCTGGCATGGTTCAACAAGAGCTTCTCCTAAAGTTGTGATGAGATGGCAGCTCTGGGCACATACCTACCATTCTTGGTTGAATGAGAGTGTCTTCTTTTTTACAGTTTTAGCAAAAATCCTAGGATTGCATTTCATCAACTTGGTTTACATGACTGCCTAACTTTGAACCAGTTTATGTGGTCAGCCCTGAGGGGACTGCTGGAGGAGTGCGTGCTGCACTCCCATTACATGGACAAGAGTGGGTCCTCAAAAGAAAATCAGAGTATTGCTCTTCTTTAAAGGGGGTGGGGCTCCTGGTGCTGCATTGCCGAGAGCAGTTTATAAGGCTGTGTGACATTTTGTGTGAAGTGCTTACATGGTCTGTTCATTGAAATTCTGGACTGTGTATTCCAAGTTGGAATTTAGCACCACGAATGTAGGTTTGTGGCAAAGGTGCTGTGTCTGTTTCACCTCTGCACTCGCAGGGCTCATCATGGTGGTCAGCATGAGAGAGGTGTTTAGGATCACCTTTTATCCAAGAAGGGGCCAGTCAGATCTGCATCAGAACTTCAGCCTGAGACTTCTGACTCCTTAGGGTGCCTCCTGATTCTGCCATCCTGTTTCCTGTGGTTTCTTTTTTCATACTACTGCCATCATTCCATGTTATCTAATTAAAGTATTCTAATGGGTGGTGACCTTTGTTATCCAATAGTATGTGTTTTAAGGACCCACAGTACTCATTGTTTGAAAGAGTGAAACATTTGTTCATTTTATCATATTAGATATGGCATTTATATCCAGGCTTACTTTTCCCTCAGTTCATTAAAATTATTTAGATTTTTATGTAGCTCTAGGATGTCTTAAACTATTCTCAGTCAGTTTTATTTGGATAAGTCAAGTGTCTTAGAATTGAGGAGCCTTTTGCTGTAGTTTGTTTTCAAAGTAATACATTCTCACTATCAAAACTTTAACTCCAGTATCCACAAATTGAAAGCCATCAAAATAATTCCATACCCCAAATTTATCCTTTCCCTTTCCCCTTGGGGGAATGTCTATGTCTTTGAGCCTGCTCCTGTTTTTTATGTAGATTCATTTGTATAATTTTTTATATTCCACATATGAGTGATATGACATTTATGTTTCTCTGTCTGACTTACTTCACTTCTTATATTCTTTTAGTCCATTCAGTTGCTGTAAATGGCAACATTTCATTCTTTTTCATGGTTGATACTCCATTATACACACACCACACACACACACACACACACACAAACCCACCTGCCAATGCAGGAGACACAAGAGACTCGGGTTCGATGCCTGGGTCGGGAAGATCCCCTGGAGAAGAGAATGGTAACCCTCTCCAGTATTCTTGCCTGGAGAATCCCATGGACAGAGGAGCTTGTTGGGCCATAGTCCATAGGATCGCACAGAGCTGGACATGACTGAAGTAACTGAACACACAAGTACGTGCGTGCTCAATCACTTCAGTCATGTCTGACTGTTTGCAGCCCCATGGACTAGCTCGCCAGGCTCTTCTGTCCATTCTCCAGGAAAGAATACTGGAGTAGGTTGCCATGCCCTCCTCCAGGGGATCTCCTCCACCTAGGGGTCAAACCCACATCTCCTGCATTTCAGATGATTCTTTACCCACTGAGCCACCTGGCAAGTCCCACACACACACACACACATGTGCGCGTACACACCCACATAGTCTTAAACCAATAACCCTTTGATGGGCACTTAGGTTGTTTTCATGTTTGGCTGTGTAAATAGTGCTGCTATGAACACACAAACTACTATAACAAAATAGATAGCAAAAAGGATTTCCTGTATAACACAGGGAATTACATTTAATATCTTATAATAACTTATAGTGGAAAATCTGAAAAAATATATTTGCACAGAAAATGGAGTCACTTTGCTGTGTCCCTGAAACTAACACAACATTGTAAATCAGCTATACTTCAGTAAAGGAAAGAAGTTAAAATAGCAGCTAAAACAACAGGGTCAGTTTGGAGGTTAATTGTTATAGTACAAAGCTCTGTTGAAGATGGAATTTCAAAGTTCTCTTGCCATCTGTCACTGCATATAGAAACTTTTAAACAGATGCATCCTGTTACTTTAGAAATGCATTATATCCTTGACAGGCGATAATTATGCTTGTTACCCCACAATCTACTATCAGGATGAGTATGTATTTACTACTTTCTTTACTCACAGAGTCAAGCCAAAGAGAGAATTCTTTTAAATTTTAGCCTCTTTTACTTTGCTTTTCCTGTGTTACTCTTGCTGCATCTGACTTCAGTGAAAAACTAGCTTGGTTGTGCATTTCTTCATATTTGGAAAAGGACACGGTCTTTATGAATCATCTTGTCAGAAGCACCAACAATAAATCTGAGATGTGTTCTGAAAAGGAGGGTACATGGTGCATCTTTTTTTTTTCATCTACAACAAGCAGTCTTCAAGAAACATGTTGTTTGAAAGAATGTGAACTTAAAAAAAGTTCAACCTGAGACTTTTTTTAAAAAGTAATTTGTTAATTTCATCTTTTGTAGAGAGCTTTAGAAATAGAATTGCTTATAAAAGAAGTCCACTAGAAGAGAAATCTCCCCGAATTGAGTTATTTAACACAAAATTTATTTAACATTGGCCATGTGCTAGTCACACTTCTAGGTAATACAAAAGACAGACCCAAAAAAAACCCACCCTCATTAAAAAATAGAAGAAGAAAAGGTATCTCCAGGTACAGAAAGGCAGATTAATAAATAATTAAAATAATGTGTTAGATGGTGCTTAGATTTGGGAAAAAATAAAGCAATAGATTGGGTGTAGAGGGTGTACTGAGAATAACCACTTCGTCCCACAACAATTTCATTTCTTCCCTTATTCTAAGTTGGTTTCTGTGTATGTACCACTCCTTACAGGTAGACATTTGGATTAGTTGTGTTTCTTGCCTTGTCAGTAACACATAAACTTATGAACACATCCTGGGGATGTGGGATATGAACATTCCCTTAAGTCACTTTAGTCTGTGCTCCTTTTTGTTTTAATAACTAAGACAAATTTGTGTCAAATAGCTAGCTAGTGGGAAGCTGCTGTATAGCACAGGGAGCTCAGCATGCTCTGTGATGACCTAGAGGGGTGGATGAAGGGAGTGGCAGGGAGACTCAAAAGGGAGGGGATATGTGTATACATATAGCTGATTCATTCATTGTGCAGCAGAAACTAACACAATGCAATTACCCTCCAATTAAAAAAGTAAAGATCTTCTCCCTATTGGACTTCCCACTTTCTTTATTCTTCAAATAATATATTAATACCTATCTTCCAGGTGATTATCCTCATTTTATAAAGAAAGTAAGCCAAAATCAGCCTGACCTCTTAAACACAATGCTACATTAGGTAAGATCATCTCTAAACCCAAAAACTGCCTGATTCTGTATTCATTCAAATTAATGGTTTCCCTTCAGTTAAATTTTCCACCTCGTTTAACAATCCTTAGTCGTACACATGTAAATTGCTAGCTACCAATATTTGACATAACATGGGTTGCATGTTATCCTAATCATGAGATTATTTATATGAAAGTCCCCTTTAATTTAAACCTAAAAAGAACAAAATTTGACTGGCACTACAAAACTTGAACTATCAAACTGAAAATGTTAAGTTACTCAGTTGTGTCCAACTCTGTGACCTCATGGACTGTAAGCCCGCCAGGCTCCTCTGTCCATGGAATTCTCCAAGCAAGCATACTGGAGTAGGTAGCCATTCCCTTCTCCAAACCAGAGATTGAACCTGGGTCTCCTGAATTGCAAGCAGATTCTTCATAGTCTGAACCACCAGGGAAGCCCCGAAAGAACTATTCAGTTATTAATAAAAATCAAAACAAGTATTGGCCACTGATTCTTGGATAAGTTAGGAAGTATTCCCGCATGGGGCCCCGTGCCCCAGTGCCCAGAACAAAACTACTGATCAGTGTCTGTGAGAGAAAACCCCTGCACACAGTGACCATCCAGATTTGGACTAAGATACCAGCCAATCAGAATGGGAATGTGTCAGGAGGGATTTTAAAGGTGGCCTTGAAAGGACTGGACCACTGAGGAAGAAGATGGTGATGCCAGGAGTTCATGGAGGACGAGCAAGCATCCCGTTAGGGATAAAATAAGGAGCTAGATCTGGTTCAAGTCTAGCTTGAGATAGTGATAAAGAGTGTCCATAGATCTGGGAGGCAAGGATCAGGAAAGTTGGTTTTGAAATAAGAGAGCCACTTGGGGCTTAAGGTGGAGATTTGGTGTTAAAAGTTAGAGGTGATTCTAGAGTCCTGGGAATAGGCAAAATGCTGAAGAAAAAAAGACCAAAATGCTCTGACAGAATGTTGGGGCATGAGAGAGAGCAAGGCAAGGCTGTGAGAGCTGAGGGAAAGGGATCACTTTGTGGCATTGTGATTCTGGAAGACCTCATGGAAAATGGATCGTTTCAGCTGTGAATCCCCGGCCCATCTAGAGAAACTGGGCTCTGTAACCAACGGCCAGGTTATAAGATTGTATTCTCTACCAAATTCCTAGTGACATAAAACCTTTTACTTTCTGTGTTCAAGTCACTTTATATAAATAACACAATCATTAAAACAACCTAGAAATGATTTTCACCACATTACAAATGAAGAACAGAAAGGGAAAGAAACTTGCTCAAGGTCATACAGCCACTTAGTGGGAAAAGCAGGATTCACAGTCAGGCAATTTGCTTCTAAAGCCTGGGCTTTGGGCCGCTATACTGCCTTCTCTCTGTATACGTGCATGCGTGTAAGTCGCTTCAGTCGTGTCCGACTCTTTGCGATGCTATGAACTATGGCCCGCCAGGCTCCTCTGTCCATGGGGATTCTCCAGACAAGAATACTGGAGTGGGTTGCCCCGCCCTCCCCCAGAGGATCCTTCCGACCCAGGGATCGAACCCATACCTCCTGTGGCTCCTGCATTGCAGGCTGATTCTTTACCTCTGAGTCACCAGGAAAGCTCTCTCTACATAATCCCCCAGTAAATAGTTGGATTTAACCTGGGCTGAGGAGGATGCTTTCTGGCAGGTTTCCTCTTGTATGGCATTTCTCATTTTCTATATATTCTGTGCTTTAACATTTTCCACCAGATGCTTTCAGCTGACGAATGTCAAAGGTCTTTAGCCTAGTGGGAGCTTTCCTGGCCTTCTCATGTTAAGTGGAAGCAACCTTCTTCCCCTGGCACCAGGAAGGGCATTAAAGCCTGGACGACAGAAGCACGGAGTGTGGATTATACCCTGTCTTTAGTATCACAACACTCCAGAGGCTCAGAGCCACTAAGTGTTTTTAATCACCTCAGATTTGCAAGAGTATGTCCTAATGACACTTCCTAAAGGGCATCATTACTTCTACAAAAATGTTTTCTCATAAAATATTTGTTAAAAATGCCTAATAAATCCTGTCTTGGGCAATTACACCCTCTGCACTGCTGTCAGCAAATTAGGTCTCATTCTTCCTGCTTCTCATAGTCGCCCTTAGCTGCAGCAGGGCGGTGGCACCTTCTGTGTGCATCTGGACCCTATTATTTGGGTTTATCTTGACACACTCCATGAATTAAGTGGCAAGCAGTGGTCACAGGCTTCTAACATGTTAGAGGCTCATCGTTGCTTTAAAAAAAAAATCATTGTGGTAAAAGTCACATAATATAAAACATACTATTTTAACCATGTTTAACTGTCCAGTTTAGGGGCACTAAGTACATTCACACTGTTGTACAACTCTCCCAAATGTTTCACCTTCCCAAATTGAAACTCTGTCCTCATTAAACATTACTTCTCTCTTATCCTTCCCTACCCCCACCCCCAGGGCCTGGCATCTACCAGTGTACTTTCTGACTCTGTGAATTTGACTATTCTCAGTACCTCGTGTAAGTGGAATCAAATCAAAGTATTTGTTTGTACCTAATATATGTTGGAATGCATTTTTAAGATTAACTTAATATAGGTCCTACAAACATGTTATACCTTTTTCCCCTCTCTGTGCTATACAATAGGTTCTCATTAGTTATCTGGCAGCAGATTATAATAATCTTACAATGAGTCAGTGAGATTGACCATAAGAAGCTAAAAAGGGCGTTCTGGCCACATTTGAAGACCTCCATGAACACTGTGTTCTAAGACCCTAAACACTTGGAAATGCCTAATAGTTATTAACTGTGATGAAAAAAAATCAGTGTATTCCATACTAGTCAATTCAGGATGTCCTGTGCTGTTTAAATAATGACCTAAACATGCTTACCATTTTGAAGTGAAATAATCAAATCAAGTCTATCAAAGTGTGTTTTGTAACAGAGTGTGTTACGAAATAATGGAAACAAAGAAGAAGGTACAAATTATTTCAGTACTTTACTCAAATTGATTCTAATGAAGTAAAATAGTGTGGTGTGGATTTGTGGAGTTAACCCCATTGTTATATTTTTTATTTTTTAAATGAGTTCCCCAGGTGTAGGTATATGGCAGGAAATGTATGTTTTACGATGATTCTTTCTTGCTAAGAATCAGAATCTGCAAACAGCAGTGTTTATTCCTGGAGTGGAGATACTATATAGAAGGATGAATTTAATGGAGAAAAATTAAAGCAATGAAAAAATTAGCAGAATAAGATTTGTGTGTGTGTGTGTGCATACGCGTGTGTGTGTGTGTGTAAATGGCAAGTTGTTCCCACCTACCGATGGTGCTATGGAATGGTTTTGAGAAGATACTGGAATGCTTGAGCCAGTATGAAAGGTTATTTTGTCCTCACTTCCCTCCCCTATCCTAGGATGAAATTGGTATCACATTGTCATTGGCAGTGATATTCATAATATTTTAAAACGAGCATGACAAAGACAGCAACCAATCAGGCAGACAAAATGTCCAGTCACGATGGAATCCTGTGGTAAAGGATTGGTGCGACTCCCGGAAGTACTTGTCTTAACTGCCTCTGGTATCCAGTTCCTTCTAATCTCTGTGGTTCTGGACACATCACCTGTGCTTGTGAGGGGTGTGGGCACAGTTCAGTTCAGTTCAGTCGCTCAGTCGTAACCGACGCTTTGCAACCCCATGAATCGCAGCACCCCAGGCCTCCCTGTCCATCACCAACTCCCGGAGTTCACTCAGATTCACGTCCATTGAGTCCGTGATGCCATCCAGCCATCTCGTCCTCGGTCGTCCCCTTTTCCTCCTGCCCCCAATCCCTCCCAGCATCAGAGTCTTTTCCCATGGGTCAACTCTTCGCATGAGGTGGCCAAAGTACTGGAGTTTCAGCTTTAGCATCATTCCTTCCAAAGAAATCCCAGGGCTGATCTCCTTCAGAATGGACTGGTTGGATCTCCTTGCAGTCCAAGGGACTCTCAAGAGTCTTCTCCAACACCACAGTTCAGAAGCATCAATTCTTTGGTGCTCAGCTTTCTACACAATCCAACTCTCACATCTATACATGACCACAGGAAAAACCATAGCCTTGACTAGACAGACCTTTGTTGGCAAAGTAATGTCTCTGCTCTTAAATATGCTATCTAGGTTGGTCATAACTTTTCTTCCAAGGAGTAAGCATCTTTGCATTTCGTGGCTGCAGCCACCATTTGCAAAAAAATAAAGTCTGACACTGTTTCCACTGTTTCCCCATCTATTTCCCATGAAGTGACGGGACCAGACGCCATGATCTTCGTTTTCTGAATGTTGTGCTTTAAGCCAACTTTTTCACTCTCCACTTTAACTTTCATCAAGAGGCTTCTTAGTTCCTCTTCACCTTCTGCCCTCCCTGGTGGCTCAGTGAGTAAAGCGTCTGCCTCCAATGTGGGAGACCCAGATTCGATCCTGGGTTGGGAATATCCCCTGGAGAAGGAAATGGCAACCCACTCCACTACTCTGGCCTGGAAAATCCCATGGACTGAGAAGCCTGGTAGGCTACAGTCCGTGGGGTCACAAAACGTCGGACACAACTGAGAGACTTCACTTCACTTCTCACCTTCTGCCATAAGGGTGGTGTCATCTGCATATCTGAGGTTATTGATATTTCTCCCGGCAATCTTGATTCCAGCTTGTGCTTCTTCCAGCCCAGCGTTTCTCATGATGTACTCTGCATTTAAGTTAAATAAGCAGAGTGACAATATAAGCCTTGACGTACTCCTTTTCCTATTTGGAACCAGTCTGTTGTTCCATGTCCAGTTCTACCTGTTGCTTTCTGACCTGCATACAGGTTTCTCAAGAGGCAGGTCAGATAGTCTGGTATTCCCATCTCTTTCAGAATTTTCCACAGTTTATTGTGATCCACCCAGGAACGGGAGAGCCTGGTGGGCTGCCGTCTATGGGGTCGCACAGAGTCGGACACGACTGAAGTGACTTAGCAGCAGCAGCACACAAAGACTTTCCATAGTCAATAAAGTAGAAATAGATGTTTTTCTGGAACTCTCTTGCTTTTTCGATGATCCAGCAGATGTTGGCAATTTGATCTCTGGTTCCTCTGCCTTTTCTAAAACTAGCTTGAACTTCTGAAAGTTCATGGTTGACATATTGAAGCCTGGCTTGGAGAATTTTGAGCATTACTTTACTAGCGTGTGTTCAGTTCAGTTCAGTCGCTCAGTCGTGTCTGACTCTTTGCGACCCCATGAATTGCAGCACACCAGGCCTCCCTGTCCGTCACCAACTCCCGGAGTTCACTCAGACTCACACCCATCAAGTCAGTGATGCCATCCAGCCATCTCATCCTCTGTCGTCCCCTTCTCCTCCTGCCCCCAATCCCTCCCAGCATCAGAGTCTTTTCCAGAGTCAACTCTTCGCATGAGGTGGCCAAAGTACTGAGTGCAATTGTGCAGTAGTTTGAGCATTCTTTGGCATTGCCTTTCTTTGAGATTGGAATCAAAACTGACCTTTTCCAGTCCTGTGTCCACTGCTGAGTTTTCCAAATTTGCTGGCATATTGAGTGCAACACTTTCACAGCATCATCCTTCAGGATTTGAAATAGCTCAACTGGAGTTCCATCACCTCCACTTGCTTTGTAAGTGATGCTTTCTAAGGCCCTCTTGACTTCACATTCCAAGATGTCTGGCTCTAGGTGAGTGATCTTACCATCGTGATTATCTTGGTCTTGAAGATCTTTTTTGTACAGTTCTTCTGTGTATTCTTGCCACCTCTTCTTAATATCTTCTGCTTCTGTTAGGTCCATACCATTTCTGTCCTTTATGGAGCTCATCTTTGCATGAAATGTTCCCTTGGTATCTCTAATTTTCTTGAAAATATCTCTAGTCTTTCCCTTTCTGTTCTTTTCCTCTATTTCTTTGCATCGATCGCTGAAGAAGGCTTTTTTATCTCTTCTTGCTGTTCTTTGGAACTCTGCATTCAGATGCATATATCTTTCCTTTTCTTCTTTGCTTTTTGCCTGTGTGGGCACAGGAGGGGAAAAGGGGAGGTGGAAGAAGTGATGGACTTTAGCCTTCTAACATAAAATGTAATTGCACTTAAAAGTTCTCTATTAATTGAATTGTAGCCCCTGTAATAGGGATCACATTTTCTATTAATGCAAAAGGGACACAGTGAAAAAGCAAAGAGTAGAAGGCATATTCATCCAGGTTGAGAAGTCTTGGATTCCTTCCTTTTCTTTACCACTTGCTAGCTGAGTGACTGTGATGAAAAATCCTTTCTCTGAGAACTAGGTTCCTTATCTGGAACAAAAACCTGTAACAGACTAGCTGTAATGATACACTATGTGTAGGTGTGCTTAGTA
This sequence comes from Aepyceros melampus, assembly GCA_006408695.1. NCBI lineage: Eukaryota > Metazoa > Chordata > Mammalia > Artiodactyla > Bovidae > Aepyceros > Aepyceros melampus. The sequence continues at coordinate 43,708 of SJXQ01002165.1, forward strand.
ATCTGTTATATATATATATATAAGAAATTATATTTCTTATATATAAGAATTATCATTTACCCTGAATCCAGCAAGCTCATATTTTCATATATTGAAATAGGAGTAAAGAGGAGTAAATAGGAATAAAGAGGAGTATTTCATATATTGAAATAGGAGTATTGAAAGAGGAGTAAACATCACGAAACGACTCTTCTGCAGATCACCTTGGAACTTAATCAGAGATATATTTTGTATCATTTTGCCTGGTTTTATATTTCCATAGTCCTCACTTGTTGACCCTCTAAGAGCATGTTAAGTCTGAGTCACCATAAGGAATGCGGTTGATTATGGGGCTCCAGAGACACCTGCTGACATTAGCCTGTGACTGAGAAAGGGAGGTTCCTCCACCCCAGCGGTGGCTTACGGCAGGAGGCTATGGCCCAGTTCTACCAGCTGCCTTGAGCCACTTGGGACCTTTGCGTGCAGGTCAGTAAATTTAGAGACTTAAAAAAAAAAAATTAAAAATCCACACGAATGGAAGGCATTTTGCCAGCATTTGTTCAGGATCTGAGGCTGGACTCAAAGTAGCTGACAGGTGAAGGAGGGACTTAGGGCAAGTAGACTGATCTGGGAATAGCTCCCAGGGAAATCTCTGAGGACTGGAGACGCCACCCATGGAAGAAAACATATGGCAGATCCCTTCATTCCCTGGCAAGGCTTCCTCCAGGATGGCTCTATTTCTGTAAGATTCCTAGAGCTTTGAGCATGAGCTCAGCGGGATTAGCAAGCACAATATACAAAGAGGAAAAAAACAGCAGCCGTAATTTGAGCCCTGTGTGTGCTAGTCGCTCAGTCTGCGTCTGACTCTCCTTGTGACCCTGTGGACTGCGGTAGCCTGACAGGCTTCTCTGGGCATAGAATTTTCCAGGCAAGAATACTAGAATGGATTGCCATTTCCTTCTCCAGGGGATCTTCCAGACCCAGGGACCGAAACTGTGCTTCCTACATCTCCTGCGTTGGTATTGGCCAGCGCATTCTTTACCACTAGCGCCACCTAGGAAGCCCTTTATGGCTCTGAGGTGAGGTGAGGTGAAGTCGCTCAGTCGTGTCTGACTCCTTGTGACCCCATGGACTGTAGCCCACCAGGCTCCTCAGTCCATGGGATTCTCCAGGCAAGAACACTGGAGTGGGTTGCCATTTCCTTCTCCAGGGGATCTTCCTGACCCAGGGACCGAACCCAGGTCTCCCGCATTGGAGGCAGACGCTTTAACCTCTGAGCCACCAGGGTTATTTCTCCTGCCAGAAAACAATGTTTTAGCAGTTCTGAAGATCTTTCTAGGGCCAGAGCACAGAGCCTTTTTAAAAAAAAATTGAACATTCTAGTAAAAGAGGAAATATTTGATTATTTTAGCCTTAAGGAAAAGGCAAATTAGATCTGAGTAGGCATAATAGCAGGGGGCAAGAGATTTCTGTATGATTTTGAGTTTTATTTGAATAGACATTAATAAAATGGGCTGGAGTGGTGATGTTCCACTGGCAAGGTTTTGCTAATGCTATTTGACAGCTGCATATTCTGACTGCCTGGCTTTGAAGAGACAAATTTGGGGAAGGATCTTTTTAAAGAGCTAACTATAAATGTTTATCTCATTTTCACTAATAACCCAGTTCTCTACCACTAAGGTACATCTCCATTGAAAGAAAAAATAATCAAGGAGGCTAAACTATTACTAGAGAAGACCTAATAGAGACAAAAATGAGATGGGTTGAAATTCAAAAACACATTTATGCTCATTAGAACAGTTATAAAAATTTGATTCTGCAATACAATCCATTTAATATACTTTCCTATTGATTAATGGTGGCTGACTGCTTTAGCTAGACCATCCTTGGTAAGAGAATTTCAAAGACCTTTAAAGTAGGTGCTTGTAACATTAAACTAGTCTACTGTATGCCAAGTAGGAAGCATATGCATTTCAGTTTCAGTTGCTTGAAACTGACTTATTATGGCATTTATGAATGGAGAGGAAAAAGCTCTGTCTTTCAGTTTGGATTATTGGGAGTTATTTTAGAAACCAGCTTGAAAATGCCTTTTTTTTTTTTTTTTTGCAGCTCTAGAGTAGAGAATAAGACTGCATGAATAATTTATATAGTTTTAGAAATACTAATCAAATAGTTTGAGCAGTGATAATCTTTTTGTTTTGACTAATTGACCGAGTTCCTGGCCAGCTATGATTTTTTTCCCTTTGTTTCCTGCATGTTCATCGAGGCTCTTGAATTACAATTCCATACCAAATGGTAGTTTGTATTGACTGTATAGTGAGTAGGCTGGTGCTGGCAGAGGAAAAACTGTGCTCCGCCTTCTTGTCATTTTGTGAATGAGTCTGTTCATTTGCTCTGCACTCCACTGAAGCAGATACTCCCCAATATCTTCTCTGTCACAAGGCTGTTTTATTTGCATAACAAGAAGAATGGGCTTGGGGGAGGGTTGTTTGGCAAATGGGATAATAAGGTACTTTAAAAATAGAAATACTTGGCCTTGTTTCCTTTTGTTCCTGGTATCTTTAGAAACTATCTTGACTGTGTTGCTCTCCAGCCAAGTCCTTTTTTGGAAAGTATGATTAAAGGGGCTGGGACTCCATCTGCCTGGCGATCGCTTGTATGAGCCCTTCTTGCATTTCCCCTCTCAATCTAGGCTGGTTTGACCCTCACAGATTAGTAAAGCGCCACACATAGTCCTTCCTTTCTGACTCTGCCACAGGCTGCTTCTCTTCTACAGGCAGAAATACTACTCTCTACTGCATCCCATAGAGGGACTGCCACCTTCCTTTGCGTTTCTTTTTTGTTGTTAAAAGAACATAGTATTTGAAACATACGTTTCCCCCTAAAGTAAGAGTGCAAGCATTTTACTTGGATTTCCAGTTACATGACACCCCCTAAGCACACTGACTTGATGCTGAGGCGGAAAGGGAAGGGAGTTGGGGGCTGAACTGGCTGGAAAACGGAGCCCTTTGCCTAAAACTGTAGGCATTGCTCAGTGTTGAGTATTAGATTTATGGCACGGCTCCTCTCCCCGCATCGTCCCTGCTTTCTACAATTTGGTGCTTTGTTGCTATCGAAACAGCCTCACTTTCTAAGCCATTGTGATGGTGCAAGGAGGGAGGAGGCTGTGGCGGGCAGGGTGCTCGGAGTTGTGAATGACACAGCTTTGCCAGATGACATGGAGGGGACCTCTGCATCAGCCAAGAGGAATTAAGCTTTGTCACTCCCCGCTGGGACTACCTTTCTCCCGGTATGTGCGCAAGGAATTCATATGCTGCTGCTGCAGCCACCAGAGCACAGCCCTGAGCACTCTTTTCCACGGCAAGCAGTGAGCAAGAATGATAGCTGTCTCTTTTAAATGCCGTTGTCAAATTCTGAGGCGACTTACTAAAGGTACTGTGATTTCCTTGCTATTCACTCCTCAAGTCCGTTGCAGTAGCCTATAAACTCAGGTTAATGGGTTTTGTTTTTATCTTTACTTTCAAATATAACTGCCTTTACAATTGATTGTCAGGCAACAAAGAACTCTGGAATATGTATAGATAGACAGACATGGACAGGTAGACTGGGCTTTGCTTTCTGTTCTTAGATCCTGATTGGGTTCGTGCTGAAATCATGAACCCAACTGGTGTATGTACGTGTGTGTGCATATGGGCTTTTTTCATAGTGACTTCATTCATTGCTGAAAAGAAAATGTGTTTGTGTCCGGTGCTGAACTTATCATGGGAACCTGTCATTTTCATGCTGATTAACTGGGCATGAGAATTCACGTGTGTGTCACTGTCCTTTCCATGACACATGTGCTAAATGCAGCTGGCAGCTTCAGGACCCGCACAGCTGGCGAATTCACAGAATCATTGTTTATTCTGTTAATTTCCAACATATCATGAGCTTTTTCCCAGGACAGCTTTAATTTATTTATTTTTTTTAGAATTTCATGTTCAGAAATGTAGGTAATTTGAAATACTTTGATCCTATGTGCTATTTGAAGAAGTTTATTTGAAAGTGAAAAATCATTGCTTTGTATCCTCTCTTCAAGAATTCCTGGCTTGTGATTGTCTTTCTTAGAACTCTAAAATATTAATTACATCCCTCCGTAATATTTTAAATATGCTTTTCTTTGAAATCACTCTCTCTGTGTCAGCTCATTTACTTTGTGTGCATTCTTTTGCAAAGTTAGTGAATGTTGCTTTTAAAAATCTTGCCTTAGGTACAGATAGAGATGTGAGCCTTTTTGCCTTATTTCCTTTAGATAGAATCTTCTTTAGAGAGAATTTATTATTTGAAAAAACTTCACTGATTAAAAGTGTGTATCTGCAAATGCCTTTCTTTTTCAGCATGTAACATAAGAGTACTGTCAAGTAATTAATGGATGTAATTATGCTCTAGGAACTCTGAACCTATAAATATGTTAATGGATGCTATTTCTATCAGTTTAGCTTGACATATCAGAGTTCTTTGATCACCAGCAGTGCAGCTAAAAATGCAATTAATATTTTATTTGGCAGAAGAATGAACACAAAGCAAATAGTGAGAAATAGGTCTTGAGTCAATAACAGGAAAGAGAATAAATACTATAGCACAACTTACTGGATGCATTTGCAAGTTGTTTGGATAGCAGAGCAAGTCCTTTAAAAGGTACTTTGGGGAAAATATAGGAAAGACTATCCATTTTAAATTAGGCTGTTAGCATGGAGTAGTAAATTCTGTTCTGACTTTAGGCGCTTGGTACAAATGTGCCATTTCTGTTTATGAAAAACTGTAAAAGACTATCTTTTATATGATGGTTTGGGCTAGGACCAAGCTCTCTTATTCTAAAATAAGCTCTCTTATTATTGTAAATAAGAGAGCTCTCTTATTCTAAAAAGTTCTTTTCTTAGCCGATTTCAGCGTTTACTCGTCTTGATGTTGAGAAGTTGATGCCTTCATTACATTATAATCATGAAACAATTGGTATTTTCTATTCATGTATATTGGAAATTCTTTTACAAATCCTATATACCAGGATGAACCTAAGCAATTTTTAGTTCTTACAAATATTTTTAAACTTTGTCCAGCTTCCTATGTCTCACAGAAGCATTGATCTCCATTAATGAAAGGAGATTTAAATGTTTACTAAGAGAGTTGCCAGAAGTCTAGATAAATGAGGAAAGTATTGATACTTCTTTGCAGTTGCTATTTCCCTTTTTTCCCCTCAAATCTTTGTGTGTGCTGTTTTCTTTTTGGCATTTGGCTGAAGACTGCCAATTGACGAGTGAAATAAAATCTCTGTGTGGAGTCAATTTGCTGTTTTTGTATCCTTTGGGCATTTACCTGGATGTTCAAGTGTTGGGCAGGAATGGGTCTGAGTAACATACCAGCTACCTCCTCATCTCCTTATCATCCTGTCAAAGTTCAAGTCCACCAGAGCTACCTGTTGTTCCAAACAGGTGCATTGAGTTCCAGCAAGCCACCCCTACCTGTCATGCTATTTTTCTTAGACTGTAGTCATGAAACCAAGAACTACATGTAATTATAATCTTAAATGGCCCTTCTCTGTGTTTTGGGGGTGGAGTTGGGTGTAGCATGTGGATACATACTTGAACAAAGTTTCTTTCCTGCCTTGTCTCCCCACACAGCTCCCACACCCTCACCCTCACCCCCCAAGCACACATATCTCTTTATGCCCACTGAAGGCTGCCCCTAATGCATCTCCTCCAGATATTTACCCTGGTGCCTTGCAACTTGTTTGTTAAAAGGAGTCAGATTCTCCTAGTTCACAGTGGTAGGATTTTCAAATTTTCTTGAATTTTTGGCAAATGCTTTCAGTTCTTTATTGAACCCCTTGTGACTTGAACCTCACCCAGCTCCTAGGTGGGTCAGTGAAGATTTGCTCTGTGTTTCTGCAACTACCTTGCTATTTGTGGTTGATGCCACACACTAGAAAAAACAATATGGTAATGATAGTATCTTTTAAATTTTCTTGAAGAAAACAGGATGCAATTAAAGGCAAACTATTTTCTACACACACGTACATTCTTAATATTTTACTTGTGTTCTAGATTTCTTCAGGCATCCATCGATTATCCATTAAACAAATATCTATTGAGTATCTACTGTGTGTGCCAGGCACTGCCATTTTGGGCCCTAAAATCCTGGGCTGGGCCACTTTCTAAGGGTAGAGAGCATTTTTAAATCAATATATATTTAACAATAAATAAATTGTTCTTTTTCTATGAAATGATTTTTAAAAATCTATAAAATACACATTTACAGGCAAACCCTTTGATCATCCTGCATAGAGGCATGACCTGCAGGTTTATGGCACAACTTATTTTAGGTGAACTTAGTACTTTTCAGACTTGGGAATTGAGTCTGTTTTATTAAGGCTTCAAGTGACTGTTTTGATTTGTTTGCCTTATGGGCCTCCTACTAGGGTAGCTCAAGAGCAGGAAAATTAAAAAAAAAAAATAATAAAAGAACAAGAAAATAATTTTTTATCAAAAGCCTGCCCCTGCCATTAAGATAGGAACTTTGGATCATTAAGAGACTAAAACTGTCCAAAGTGTTCTTTTATGTCTAATATTGAAATCTAGAGAAGAGATGCTGTCTCCTGCCTCTGGTTTTCCTCCACACTGAGACTGCCTACTGATTACTCAGCCTTGGAGCCAAATCCAAAAATAACATTTTCTCAGCTTCCCAGCCACACCTGACAAAGGGCTTCTCTCAAGCAAGTAGAGCTAGGCTTCTTGGCACCTGTCTTCACCACTGCTTACCTTTGTGACTCCTGCTTTCTTTGCCAGGGGCTACATACAGTGCCTTAAGAGAGTGAACGTGTTCTTGGAGAAGGGAATATATCTGCACAGCTTCTACAGCCTTTATTCTTTTTCTCAGGTCATGACTGTATCCTTTCCTTCTCCTTGAAATGGGTTAGCCTCCTAGGGCTTCTTCCCTGGTGGCTCAGATGGTAAAGAATCTGCCTGCAATGCAGGCAACCTGGGTCCAAGCCCTGGGTCAGGAGGATCCCCTGGAGAAGGGAATGACTACCCACTCCAGGGTTCTTGCCTGGAGAATTCCATGGACAGAGGAGCCTGGTTGGGCTACAGTCCATGGGCTCATAAAGAGTCAGACACGACTGAGTGACTCACACTTTCACTTTTTCACTTTCCTTAGGCAAAGAACCATTTTCTGTAGCGCTGACTGCTGTGACCCCGTTTCTTTCTCGGGTGCTACTGTTTTTAGCTCGGAGATCAGAGCTTTGATGCTCCACAGGCAATGGCGTTTTTCTTCATTCGTTTTCTTCTGTCTGCTGAAGCCAACATCCGCCAGCGCATGTCCTGGCCACCTTTTGTTTTCGGTCTCCATTCACTTCATCTCATCTTCTCTCTGCTGGCTCAGGTCTCATGTCCCCAAATCTCGGCCTTCACTTTAGTGTAAATGGCTAGATCTTTCACCATAGCTGGCCTAAGTGTCATCTTGTGTTCTTGCCTCCTCTTCCTCTTTCGTCCCACGCGTGCATGTGGCATAGAATAAATGAACTGTCCCTGTCCCTTTCCCATCAGCTTGCTCCAGGCAGCTCCACTGACCTGAGTTCCAGTGGGGTGTCTGAGTTAGTGTCTGGCACCCCACTGCCCCCTGCAGTACACACTTTCTTTCTCCTTCCTGATTTCTGCCCCCAACCTCGGTAGCCTTTCGTCTCTTCTCCTGCCTGAGCGCTCCTGGCCCTGACCTGATCCACTGGCACCAAACAGAATTTAAAGGCGCTTCCTCTCAGTCTTTGCTCCTTATACTTCCTCCAGTCATGGAATCATCGTGCTTGAAAGGGAAGGTCAGACATTAATCTAGGACTGTCTCCTGAGGGAAGTGAAACAACCATCTTAGACAGGCAGCAATCTTCTTCTTAATTCTCTCCAAGATGAACAATCTTACCCTGTGTCTGGTAATCTCTCAGAGGACTATTCAAGTGACCTCTGAGTCTTTTTAAACTCTTCGACACTCATCCAGTGTTTAAAACTTTTTCTGTTCAGAAATTCATCTTGTAATCTCCATCAACTTCAACAATACATCAAGTTATTTTTTGTTTTAATGGAAGAGAAAAAATATTTCCTGTGCTCCCTTCTGCAATATTCTTTTAATCTAAAGATTCTGTATCAGCCATTGAGTTCAGTGTCATTGTTTTGAGTGTGATTGCTCTTCTTTTGATGTCTTCAAATTTTCTGCTCAGGTCCCTCTGCACCTTGCCATCTGTCTGTGTCTAATCTCCCAGCTCCTCCAGCATTCTCCTCTGATGGCTCCTTATCCACTCTATGATATGATTCAGAATTGATTATCATCTGGGTTAAGAATACTCTCTCTCCTGGACCTTATTTCTCCCATCTCCCCATCCTCATTTCTCCTGCTAACCCGCACTGGCCTCCTCTGTCAGATCCTGCCATCTGGAACAGCTTGACTGTCTCTCTCTCTACCTCATTAACTTCCATCCCTTTTCACATCTCACCTGAAAACGTATCTTTTCTCCTTGGCCTCTATCTCTTAATTTCACACCATCAAAGCTGGTTTGCTCATTCATCATTCCAGCCTATACATTTTTAAAAGTTCCATGCCCTTCAAAATTGTTGCACAAAATCAGATTGCCTCATTTTGTTGAAGTGTCATCTGTTGCTAGGGCACAGGGCATATTTCTCTCACAAGTGGGGAGACCCCAGTTGAACAGGACAATTCTGCCACCAGTGCTCTGAGGGAGTTTACATGGAACAGCTTCTTGGACCATCTTATTCATCATGATCTGAATCTTTTCTTTTGTAAAACTGGCTAGACTTATCATAGTTGCAGGTTTATTTCTTCCCCACTTTCTGGATGGGAATTGCATGCAGAAATTCTTTTTCTCCTTCCAGGAGTCACCCATCATTATGATGGAGTAACTGGTCCTCATATAACCTCCTATGAAGAAGAAGGAGTCCAGACCCTTCTGATATGATCATGTGTGTTCAGGAAGGAAAAACTGGTTCATTACTGGGAAAAGGAAGTCCGGTTTAGGATAGGGCATTCTCACTTTGAGAAAATGAGACCCAATATTTTTTCTTTGCCCCTCTTTTTCTAATGTAGGAGGAGATGGGAGCCATATACCTAGTCACCTAGAATATTAACAGAAAATCAACCAAGGTAACACACCTCTAATCCCTCAGCATTCAATATAGGGACAGTAGAGTTGACTTGGAAGTGGGAAGACCTGTGACCCTGATCCAGCTCTTCTATTTTTTGTCTGTGTGGCAAAAAAAAAAAAAAAAAAGAACTGAACCTCCTCACTGAATCTGTTTCCTCATCTATTAATTAAAAGTCATACGTTAGCCATTAGAAAATTGTTTAATTTTCTACTGCTAATTGATTTTGAAATTTTGTCTTAGTAAATTCACTTTTTTCTTGCAGAAAACATAATTTAGTTTATTTGAGAAAAGGCAAATGTGTATTCTGAAAATTTCTAGGAATATAAGGGAGAAGTCAATGTTTAGCTTCTTCTTTTCGTCTCTTTTGTTCAGTTTCTTGGCATTATTCTGCTCATATACACGAGAATTATGTGTTCACCTAAAAATTAATCATCTTTGCCTTATTAAATCTACAGAAGAAAATATATTGTTGCAAAATTTCTTTGGCAATTATTTTATTAAAGTTTCAATCCCTCATATATCTCAAAGAAAAGCCGTGCACATTTAGCTTCTTGAAGGATGTTATTTCACTTTCCAAATGCAGAGAAACTTTGACCTTACCATTACAAAAGCAGCTGAAACAAAATGGTCTCATATTTCTCAAGTCAGTGGTGACCACCTAAATTCAGACAAAGCTTCTCTGGCTATTAGAAAATTAGAAAGATTTGTTATATTAATTACTATTATTAATCTTATTAATAATTCAAACTAGGTTACTAATAGCTGAACATATGAAGGAAAGCACAGTAACTAAAATTCATACTGAGTAAATTTTCTACCTAGTTTTCAGTGCAAAGATGAATTAGGAGGAAAGGTAAAACCTAATATTGTCACTAAAAATATGTTGCCAGTGTTATAATAGGGGGGTGCATGCAAGTTAATTTATAATTTATTCTATTTTATGTGCTTTTTAATAAGAGTTTAAGATATACTGTCTATAAATACGTATTTTTTGCCAACATTTACTTCTGAAAATTCTACCCACTTGTGCATATTAGCACACCATTTCCATAAGAAAATATTGACTCACCATTTTTTTAGATTCCACATATAAGTGATATCATATATTTGTCTTTCTCTGTCTGGTTTACCTCACTTAGTATGATAATCTCTTAATCTATCCGTGTTGTTGCAAATGACATTATTTCATTTTTTTATGGCTAATAGTCCATTGTATACAATGAATATACCACATCTTCTTTATCCATTTATCTGCGATGGATATTTAGGTGGCTTCTTTGTCTTAGCTATTGTAGATAGTACTGCAGTGTACTTTAGGGTGCATGTATCTTTTTGAATTATATTTTTCACTAAATATATGCCTAGAAGTGTGAGTGTGGAATCAAATGACACAAATGAAATTATATACAAAACAGAAATAGGAAATAGGAAATAAACTTATGGATACCAAAGGGGAAGAGGAGGGAGGAATATATTAGGAATTGAGGAAGAACATATACACAGTATTATATGTAAAATAGGTAACCAACAAGGACCTACTGTATAGCACAGAGAACTATATGTAATATTTCATAAAAACCTATAAGGAAAAAGAATCTGGAAAAAAGATGTTTATTTATGTATAACTGAATCACTTTGCTGTACAGTTAAAACTAATACAACTTTGTACATCAGCTATCAGTTCAGTTCAGTTCAGTCGCTCAGTCGTGTCCGACTCTTTGCGACCCCATGAATCGCAGCACACCAGGCCTCCCTGTCCATCACCAACTCCCGGAGTTCACTCAGACTCATGTCCATCGAGTCCGTGATGCCATCCAGCCATCTCATCCTCAGTCGTCCCTTCTCCTCCTGCCCCCAATCCCTCCCAGCATCAGGGTCTTTTCCAATGAGTTAGCTCTTCACATGAGGTGGCCAAAGTACTGGAGTTTCAGCTTTAGCATCATTGCTTCCAAAGAACACCCAGGGCTGATCTCCTTCAGAATGGACTGGTTGGATCTCCTTGCAGTCCAAGGCACTCTCANGAGCCACAGTCAGCTCCTGGTCTTGTTTTTGTTGACTGTATAGAGCTTCTCCATCTTTGTCTGCAAAGAATATAATCAGCTATACTTCAATTTAAAAATGAAAGAGGAGTTAGAGATGGCAGAAAAAAAAAAGAATTTCTCTTGTGTTGAAATTGTTGCCTTAGTATATTTTTACTTTAAAATCTCCTGACACATATCTCCTGAGAAACTGTTTAGGATCCATATACCCCACATTTGTTCTCAAAGGCATTTTAAAACTAACAAAGTTGGCAGAAATGTGTTTGGAATACGTCCCTCATATGTGTTCTCCAAGGCAGAAAGTGAAACAGTGAAGAAAGCAGCATTTATGTGCCATAATATCCAAAAAGCAAAGCAAGGATAATATTTCAAACAGGGAGAGAGAGAGCAGCGTTTATTGAGAAAGAGAGTAACAGATGAACAGCCATTCAGCTTTTTAAGTGGGTGGTTGCTGACCTTCGAGTGAACAGTTTCAGCAGAGTAATGAAGTCCACACTGGATTATAAGGGTTTCAGGCACCCTCAGACTGTGAGTACCCACCACTCTTCAAAGGGGCACAGTGAAAGCTGGGCTGCAGCTGGGCAGCAGCCTCTGGTAGTGGAAGCTGAGGCCACGGGAATACGGAAGGGTATGATGAGATAGAGATGTGAACTTTTTTTTTTAATTTTAAAGGAAAGAGCTAGCAGAGAGGTGAAACTTGAAGGTGCAGATCAGAGGAGAGATGATTCCAGAGCAAGGCAAGGCAAGTTGAGAGGAGGGAGTGAGAGCCACGTGCAGGTGGAGGATACAGATGGAGGCCCCAGACTGGGCCAGCGAGAGGGATGAATGCCTCCGTCATAGAGATGGTGCGGCACGGGAAGAAAGCTTCTGAGACAGACACTAAGGAAATTAACCTAACTCGACTTTCTTAATAAATTAGAAGGGGATTTGAAACATTCATGTTCTTATGAGCTCCCAGTTCAGGGGTTTCTGCATTTGTCTCTGCCTTGGAATCACCTGGGAGCTAAAAAATAATGACACCTACATCAACCCCAGAGCTTGTGATTTAATTGACTGGAGATGTGGTCTCTGCTTAGGAATTTTTCAAGATTCCCCAGGTGGCCCTACTGTGCAGGTGATTTGGGAGCCACCAGCCTAACCATATAGGCAGTTCCATAGGGACATCATGCTGGTCCTTGGGAATCAGACATGCTTTCACCAAAGACAAACCTGGCGTTTTGTTCAGCTGCTGGGAGGGAAATACTGAGCAGATTCCCATTCCTGTGATTTTGAAAGCAGAGCCTATCTGGAATGGAAGTGGAGCCAAAAGAAAGAGATACCAGGTCCCAGCGTCATCACCTGAGCCTCTCTGCTCAAGAACTGCCTTGCGTGAGCTCTGAGCTCTGCCCTAGACTTCTTCCCTTACGTTGTTGTTTAGTCACTAAGTTGTGTCCTACTCTTTGTGACCCCACGGACTGCAGCCTGTCAGGCTCCTCTGTCCACGGAGTTTTTCCAGGCAAGAATACTGGAGTGGATTGCCATTTCCTTCTCCAGAGGATCTTCCTGACCCAGAGATCCACCCTGCGTCTGCTACATTGGCAGGCATATTCTTTACCACTGAGCCACCAGGGAAGCCCCTTCTTACAATATACTAGCCAATAATTTCCCCCAACACCTGAGCTAATTAGAGCCAGGTTTTTTTTCAGTCACTTGGAATCAAAAGAAGCCTGATATATGGGTGATAACAGTTGAGTGTACGCAATTCGATGAGAGCTTTTAAGATATAGTTTAAAAATGACAATTGACTCAACTACTTGTATCAATCACATTCTATCCTGTATCAATCACAAACATAACTATCCTGTATCAATCACATTCGCCAGAACACCGTACAGCCTCAATAGGTCTTGGTCCGCTAGCTCCAAGCTGAGCACCACTGCTAGTTTAGGGTTTCCACTGAATCATTTTGTTTAGTGGACCACTGATCAAGTGCACCCCCGCCCCCCACTGTCTCGGTGGTCCACATTAGCATAAGCTATTAGAAGGGTGTCCAGATAGGGAGCTAATTCCTCCCCTCCCCACTAAGCAGAAGGTGATTGTTTAACAAGGACATGGTTAAAAATCAGAGTTTTAAAGTTGGGCTGCTTTAACTCCGTGGAGCAGACTGCTTCTCTGGGCATCATCAGCTCTTCCCATTACTGTTACCTTTCTCCTTTAGATTCTGACATAGACACACTAATGGTAAAGGATTCCACCCTCATTTGTGTTCTGTCAGAAGTCTGTTGCCCCAGCCCCCAGTTAGGGGTAGTTGTATGTGAAGCCAGCTTGTACTGTACTGGCTAAATTTTCAAGTTTTGCAAGCCAGTTGTTGAGCACATCTATTATTAAACATTATTTTATATAAATTTGCAGTTAGATTATATTAAAAACAAAAATAAATGCTCAAATTTCATCACTTCTAATTATTGCCTAAGTATTATTTTATAGCATTTTATTATCTGTACTCTTAAGCTCTAGTGTATCAATATGGTGGAAATGCTATATAATGGTGTGCACCTTTCTCCCCACTTCCATAGTCAGTGACATCACATGGTTGTTGAGTCACTCAACAACCTGTCAGAGTCAATATCTAACTCTTTGTGACCCTGTGGACTGCAGCATGCCAGGCTTTCCTGTCCTTCACCATCTCCCAGAGCTTGCTCAAACTCATGTCCATTGAGTCCAACCATCTCGTTCTTTGTCATATTAATAGCTTGAAATTGGCTATGGTGTGTTTACACCATGGAAATTGGCGAATGCAATAATTCAGAGCTTCCCCATAAGCCTCAGAAATCCAGTTGTTAAACATTTACCAACACACAACTGATAGGTACCTCTATGTATTCATGAAGCATGTATAGATATCTTTCCTTATACTTTGCAAATAGGATTGTGATTATCTGTGAATACAACCATCAGGCTGTGAATTCCTTGAAATTAGTATATATGCTTTACTTGTCATTATATCCCCAGCAAGTACAGAGTATTTGGTGCAAAGAAAATGCCCTGTTGACGGGATAGTGTTAGTTTTAAAGGTATCTGGTATTAACCAATCTCACGTGTTAATTTTGGACTTGGCATGTTTCAAATAATTCTTTCCCCTTCTTTGATTTTTGAAAATATTTTTTCAAGTTTTCATATCACATGAAGAAGTAAGCCATAGGACCACTCCAAGGAGCTTTCAGCATCCTCTAACACCTGCTGATTTTCCAGGTTCCCTCCTAACAAGAGGGGTGTTCCGCACCCTCCTCCTTCCCCGCCTCCTCTGGAAGCCTACTCCCAGCAAGCTGGAGGAAATTTCTGGCAGGATGCCAGGAACAGCACCTGGGAGCTGGAGGCTGAAGGACAAACTGTTGTTAAATTCTGCATGACAGAAAACCCAACCGAATTCAGTCTGGGGAATATCTAGGACCCCACAGAGTTTCTGATTGAATTGAATCTTTTCTATTCTATAAAGCAAGGTGACCTCATACGGATCAAAAGTGAGCTCATTTATTGCCTTTGTACTTAAATACTTTGTTGGTAAATTTGGTCCATAAACTATTTGAAGACTCAGTCAAGACAGTTTTCAAGAGTATTAATTCCTAATGATATTTTTATGTTGATGATATTTATTTGTTTTAGATATATGCCTCCAAAATGTTAAAATCTGTATAAGGATTGGAGACTCACATCACACCGACCAAAAGCTTTCCCTCAGCTGTATCCCAAATGTCAACATGAAAGCAAAAAGGACGGTTCTAAAAAGGGATGCAATGGATATCAAGGGGCCAGAGATCTCAGAAGTTTCTGAAAGATGGAAAATAGATAAACCAAAGCAGAAATTATAATCCAGAACAAATACAAGAAAAATGGAAGAGAAGGTATGCTTCCTGGGAGTGGAGTCACAGATAGCTCCAGATTAGTGTTGATTTGGGAGATCAAGAAGAAGGGGTAGAAAATAATGTGATCTTTTTTTTTGAAGGATGAAGCACCTGGGAAGGTTAACCCTACTACCCTTTAATCACTCTCCATTTAGTATCATTTCCTAATCTAAAACTATAAAACCAATCTTTGAGATGTTCATAAATCTTTAGTGATGATGACCCTCAGTGTAATACCCTCCCCATTTCAGCATTAACTTAGTGAGAAATATGCAGGTATAACATGCCTAACTAACCTCATTGTCTGTTCCTGGCCCAAGGCCTTCAGGTAAACCCTGCCGGTTTTCACATCCTGTCATTCTGAGGAAGGAAAGGTTGACTGAAGAACTGTATCTATATAACTCACACTAGCTACTTGTATTCTCAACTTAGTTCTCTATTAAGAAATGTAAGCTAATAACCACTGATGTTTAAGGGCTAACTAACTGGAAGAAAGAAGAAGTAATTCAAAAACAAAAGATACATTTTTAAACATTCTAATCATTAACCTCAGAAATACTCAGGAAGATATTACATACATAAAACAAGACCAGCTATAATGATACAGAGGCCAAAAATATGCAGAATTGTTAGAATATAAAAATATGACACCAGTCATGGTGGAGAGGTCTGACAGAATGTGGTCCACTGAAGAAGGGAATGGCAAGCCACTTCAGTATTCTTGCCTTGAGAACCCCATGAACAGTATGAAAAGGCAAAATGATAGGATACCAAAAGAGAAACTCCTCGGGTTGGTAGGTACCCAATATGCTACTGGAGATCAGTGGCGAAATAACTCCAGACAGAATGAAAGCATAGAGCCAAAGATGAGATGGCTGGATAGCATCACGGACTCAATGGATGTGAGTCTGAGTGAACTCCGGGAGTTGGTGATGGACAGGGAGGCCTGGCGTACTGCGATTCATGGGGTCGCAAAGAGTCAGACACGACTGAGCGACTGAACTGAACTGAACTGAATAGAAAAAATTGACAAAGTAAAGGCAGATGTTTGAAAAAGGTAGGTACCCAGAAGATCAATTGAAAAGACACAGCAGAAGGATTGGGAGAACAAAGAGAGAAAGACACTACAATGTATATGATTGATGTAAATTCCTGAAGCAAAAGAGTGTTTTCAGATTGAAAGGATCCATGGAATCCTAAGCAGGATAAACAATCCTTTTCCCTGGTGGCTCAGACGGTAAAGCGTCTGTCTACAATGCGGGAGACCCGGGTTCGATCCCTGGGTTGGGAAGATCCCCTGAAGAAGGAAATGGCAATCCACTCCAGGACTATTGCCTGGAAAATCCCATGGACAGAGGAGCCTGGCAGGCTACAGCCCATGGGGTTGCAAAGAGTCGGACACGACTGAGCGACTTCACTTTCACTTTCATGAAGAAGAGAAAATCCTAAGAATTTCTCAAGGAATGAGAATCAACTTGGTATCAGACTTTTTATCAACACTGCTACTGCTAAGTCGCTTCAGTTGTGTCCAACTCTGTGCGACCCCATAGACGGCAGCCCACCAGACTCCCCCATCCCTGGGATTCTCCAGGCAAGAACACTGGAGTGGGTTGCCATTTCCTTCTCCAGTGCATGAAAGTGAAGTCGCTCAGTCATGTCCGACTCTTCGCAACCCCATGGACTGCAGCCCACCAGGCTCCTCTGTCCGTGGGATTTTCCAGGCAAGAGTACTGGAGTGGGGTGCCATTGCCTTCTCCATTATCAACACTAGATTCTAGAAATTTTTTCAATGCTTTCAAAGTTCTGAAAAGGTATACTTTTAAGCCCAGAACTGTCAATCAAGGGTGAGCATAAAATAAAGACATATTTAGACATACAATGACTCATTTATATCCTACATGCACTTTTAGAAAAAAGTTACTCAGCCCTTTTAGAAAAAACAAGCTGAGATATTTAAGCAAAGAAAAGATATGTACATTTATTTATGTGTGTATATATACACACACACATATACACATGGTACTCAAGCTTCCCTTGTGGCTCAAGCTTCTCTTGTGGCTCAGATGGTAAAGCGTCTGCCTGCAATGTGGGAAACCCAGATTCGATCCCTGGGTCGAGAAGATTACCTGGAAAAGGAAATGGCAACCCACTCCAGTACTCTTGCTTGGAAAACCCCATGGATGGAGGAACCTGGCAGGCTACAGTCTTTAAGGGGTCTCAAAGAATCAGACACACTAAGTGACTTCACATATACACATGGAGAGACAGGGAGAGGACACCTAGGAAAGAGGAAAGTAGAAAAGTAGAAAAGCAGTGCATCTAATTTAAGAGTACAGTAGAAACATTTCCTAGAATGACAGTTATGTAGTGGCAAGCAGTCAATTCAAATTAGGACGTATCACCAGAATCAGAGATCCTGAAGAATAACATCTTCCAAAGAATGTATTTCTTACAATTATTAATGCATAAATTGGATAAAATTAATGATGAAATATATATAGGTGTGTATATGTGTGTGTGTGTGTGTGTGTGTGTGTGTGTATGTATATATGGAGAAGGAAATGGAAACCCACTGCAGTGTTCTTGCCTGGAGAATCCCATGGACAGAAGAGCCTGGTGGCCTGCAGTCCATGGGGTCACAAAGAGTCGAAGACAGCAACTGAGCACGTGTACACACACGCGCACACACACACACACACGCACACACACATCTTTTTCTTTTGTCAGCAAGAAAAAGAAAGGCAATTAGAAGCCCTAAACAGTACAAAAGCTGGACAAATAAACTAGGAACCCAAATATGAAGCAAAGTAAAATGTGTCATATTTTCAACAGTTTTTGGAGAATGACCTTGACCTTTATACTTGGAAGATTCTCCATTCAATTGAGTAGCACAGATTTAGTAACATAGAACTGCATTCCCTGCTGTATGGATTCCATCACATTATTTCATTTGGCTAGTGAATCATATTTATATAATCATAATTTTATAATTGTCATTTATTGGGTTTTTAACTTTTGTAGTCTAGCTGTACAGAGAAAACACAAATAAAGTTATAATTAGAGAATAGGATGTAAATTAAACTTTTATAATATAAAGGTAATTATATACTTAATAGGCTTGGAGATTTGTGAAAGAAAGAAAAATGGAAGTGTAGGGCTGCTAATTTCCTCAATTTATGTGGAATATATTTTAAGGTATTATGTGAAGTTGACATATTAAGGGGGGAAAAGCCTACAATTAAAAAGACTAGAACTTTGAATGTTGGCCTGGATGAGGCAATTGAAACTTTCATGCAGTTCTCAAGGAAGTATAAGTTGGTACAACCACTTTTGGAAAACTGATAATGTCTACTGAGGTATAACTTCTATATATCATCTTACCCAGCAATTCGACTCCTAGTTTTATACCCAACAAAAATGCATAATATATATGATTCAAAATATTTGCACAAGAATGGTTATTGTAACCGTAATTACACTAGTATAGGGCTGGAAACAGGCCAAATATTCCTTAACACTTGATGGATAAATATATTATGATATTTAATGGCATTCTGTACATAATAAAAAATAGAGCACCACTGCTATTAATATATTCAATAAAGGGGATGAATTTCACTAGCATAATTTTGAGTGAAAGAGACTAAACACACAAAAAATATGATTGATTTATTAAAAAGTTTGAAAACACTCAGAATCAAACATTAAGGATAGAAATCAAGATGGTGGAGACGAGGGAAATTTATGGGACACTGGCGCAGGTCTGTGTCTTAATCTGGGCAGTTGTTACATGAGTGTGTTTACTTTGTGAAAACTCATGTAGCTGTTCACTTTTTCATCTTGCACTTTCTATTTGTACAATAAAATATTTATTTTAAAAAACCAAAGATGAAGAATACACTATTTATACTTCATAAATATAGCTAATACAAGAACTACCAATATGAGAGGAGGAGGAAGTTGACCATGCAAATTTCCCTCTTTTATAGACAACATTAACAAGCACTGTTTAAAAATGATAAATGAAGAAATGGTAACATTTAGTTTGGTAGTTTCAGAAATTTGGAAACTGAAACAATTAAAAAATGTTTCCTATTGAGGTTTGGGAGTGAGGATAAGAAATAATAAGAAAGGTAATTTTTTTACTTTTTATGTTTTATTCTTCTCTACCATTAACATTAACAAGAGAAAGGCAAAAATGATATTAACACAGATAATAATCATGGCTACCATGATTGAGATACTGAACAAGATATTCTGTACAATTTATCTGAATTAATCTTCACACTTGATATTCTGCACTGCATTTATTAGGGTAGAATTTATTAACTCAGTTATAATTATATAAGCCAAGCATCAAGATACCCAATTATAATACAAAGACATTAAGCATTATTTAAAAAGAAAAATTCACAGCAACCTAGAATATGTTATAAGATTACGTGCATTTGAGTTTGAGCTTCCTCGCATTCGAAGGTGAGGAAAGCTCTTTTTGTTTATTAGTCTCATTGCCCATTAAAATATCTGTAGATATAATCAGTAGCTGGCAACAAATTCTGGAAGGAATGAACACTATGAATGTTTATCTAAGGTATGATAGATGCTGTAATTATGTTATGGCAAAAAGAAAGCTTATTTTAAAAACTCTTTCTCTTATTGACTCACTATAAAAGGGAAGGGCATCATATTATATCATAATGCAGGGAAGTAATTTCTTCAGGAAATGCGGTTAGTAGTGTCAAGACATATTGATTTCTGGAGAGTTTCCCAATCTTTGTTCTTCAGAAAAATAATTATGCTCGATGTTAATGAGTTCAAGGTAAATTGTCTTGGAAAATGGAATAAACTGTAAATCTGTTCTTTCATAGATTCAAAATTACACTAGCATATTAAAGGGACTTAGAAGTTTGATAGAAAGTAGAGCTAAATAATTTTGTTTAACCCAGTTTTTCCCCAATTTATTTAATGATGAGACCTTTCCTCAAGTTGGGGCTTCCCTGGTGGCTCAGATGGTAAAGAATCTGTCTGCAACGCGGGAGATCTGGGTTTGATCCCTGGGTTGGAAATATCCCCAGGAGAAGGAAATGGCAACCCATTTCAGTATTCTTGCCTGGAGAATCCCATGGACAGAGGAGTCTGGCGCACCTCAGTCCATGGGGTCTCAAAGAGTCGGACACAGCTGAGTAACTAACACTTCCTCAAGAAACACTAACACTACAGATTCCAGAGTTTGGAAAACTTTCATTTACTCAGTAAAGGTTGGAAGACAGCAAGCATACAAGCACCAGTGATAGCAGCTTCAAAACTAGTTGTTTCAGATACCCTGTTGGCAAGTACTGGAAGCTGAATTTTCTGAAGCCCATGAGAGTTGCTTCAGGTGCCAGTATTCTCCGGCTTCATTTATAAAATTAGACCAATATGATATAGAGTTTAGAAGTGTAGAAAACAGTTTGTGTCCTGTTACCAAAACTTAGGAGTCTGACAAATTCTTTCCTAAACATATTCCTCCCACTTTCACAGGGAAATAGAATGCAGAAATGTCTGTAGCTCAAGGATGAGACTCCCTCCCCATCTCCTCCCCCGTCCAAAGTGCAGAGCTGTCTGTGTTTTGAATCTGTCAAATCACTTCAAGTCAATATAGGATCTGTGTCATGAGCACAAAATAAACGATTTGATCCATAGCATTTAAAAGGCACTGTTATAAACTGGCCCACCCAGACAATGCAAGAGGCAGAGGACCTTCAGACATGGTCTAGTTTTGACTGTAACTACTTCCTCTGGGCTCCCCTGCTGGCTCAATGGGAAAGAATCTGCCTGCCAGTGCAGGAAACACAGGTTCAATTCTTGGCTCAGGAAGATCACCCTGGAGAAGGAAATGGCAACCTGGCAGACTGCAGTCCATGGGTAGCAAAAGAATCGGACACAACGTAGTGACTGGACAACGAGAGCAACAGCTTCCTGAGGAATCTGGCCAATTGAGTTCTTTACAAAGGATGCCCTTCCTCAGAGTGCTGAACGAGTGAACTTTCGGGTGGAGATTCAGTTTTTCATGTATGTAGGAGAGAATATCTGCCAAATAATATAATACATATTATTATATCTTATGCTAAATTCCTTATAGCAAAAATCAATAAATATATCTTGATAATGAAACAGTGGCATATGATCAACTTTTAGTTCAGAGAACCTATGGGCATAATTCTAATTGAGCTCAAGACATTATCAAGTTACCTTGATAAAGGTTAACAGGAAGGGGGATGCTACACCATTTAGAATTATAATTTGATCTGTCAGACATGCATTCTTATCCACACTGATTTTACAGTGGTATTATAGTATACCCTTTGAAAAAGTGTTAATAGCATGGGCTGTAATCCAAGAGTGTACAGCTTGACTCATAGTTCCTGTTCACGGAATCAAAGGCAAAAAAAGATAATGAACACGACAAAAAGTCTTGCTCATCTCAGTGTGATAGAGCAAGGGGAAAGCAGTAATCAACAATGGAAAACTGACTCTTTAGTGCAAGGTAGTAGATTGAGGGACCCAGACTTACGATTTTTCTTTGTTTTTGTGAAGAAAATGAGTCATGGTTTTGCACTGTGAATGAAATACAAGGTGATTTCCCACTTTGAAAGGAGAGCCCACAGAGAAGGAATTAACATGCCAAGAAAGTCATACAGCAAATGGCCTCATAGAAAAGACACAGACACATGGGACGAATTATAATACTTCTTGGAGAAAAAGGTATTATCCTGAGATCTTTTTCAGCATTAGGAAAATGATGGAATACTTTTAATGAGGCTTTTGAGGCAAGAAATGACAGGTGTTGGAGAGGAAGTGAAGAAAAGGGAACCTTCATATACTCTTGGTGGGAATGTAAACTGGTGCAGCCTCTACAGAAAACAGTATGGAGGTTTCTCAAAAAATCAAAAATAGAGCTGCCATATGATCCAGTAATCCCATTACTGGGTATTTATCAAAAGAAAACAAAATCACTAATTCAGAAAGATATATGTGCTCTTGTGTTCATTGCAGCGTTATTTATAACAGCCAAGATACAGTAATAACCTAAGCAGCCATCAATGGATGAAAGGATAAAGAAGGTGTGTGTGTGTGTGTGTGTGTGTGTGTATGGTTTCCCTGGTGGCTCAGACAGTAAAGAATCTGCCTGTAGTGCAAGGAGACTTGGGTTTGATACCTGAGTTGGGAACATCCCCTGAAGAAGGGAATGGCTACCCACTCCAGTATTCTTACCTTGAGAATCCCAGGGACAGAGAAGCCTGGTGGGCTATAGTCCATGGGGTTGCAAAGAGTCACACATGACTGAGTGACTTAGGGCACAGCACACACACACACACACACACACACACAATGGAATATTTGTTGCTGTTCAGAACCCATGGACTGTAGCATGCCAGGCTTCACTGTCCTGCACCATCGCCTGGAGCTTGCTCAAACTCATGTCCATTGAGTCAGTGATGCTATCCAACCATCTCATCCTCTGTCGTCCCTTTCTCCTCCCTCCTTCAATCTTTCTCAGCATCAAGGTCTTTTCCAATGAGTCAGCTCTTCGTATCAGATGGCCAAAGTGTTGGAGTTTCAGCTTCAGCATCAGTCCTTTCAATGTATATTCAGGATTAATTTCTTTTAGGACTGACTGGTTTTATCTCTTTGTAGTTCAAGGGACTCTCAAGAGTCTTCTCCAACACCACAGTTCAAAAGCATCAATTCTTCAACATTCAGATTTCTTTATAGTCCAGCTCTCACATCCATACATGACTACTGGAAAAACCATAGCTTTGACTAGACAGACCTTTGTTGGCAAAGTAATGTCTCTGCTTTTTAATATGCTGTCTAGGTTTGCCATAGCTTTTCTTCCAAGGAGCAAGTATCTTTGAATTTCATGGCTGCGGTCACCATCTGCAGTGATTTTGGAGCTCAAGAAAATAAAAGTCTGTCACTGTTTCCATTGTTTCCCCATCTATATGCATTGAAGTGATGGGACCGGATGCCATGATATTCATTTTTTGAATGTTGAGTTTTAATATTACTCAGTTATAAAAAGATAAAATCTGCCATTTACAACAACTTGAATAGACCTAAAAAGTATTAATGTTAAGTGAAATAAGTCCAATGGAGAAAGATACAGTATTATTTCACTTATGTGACGTATACAAAATAAGCAACAACAAACCAAATGAACGAAACAAACCCAGCAAAGACAAACACATAAATCCAGGAAACAGAATAATAGTTATCAGAGGGAAGGAAGGACAGTGAAATAGGTAAAGAGGATCAATAATATGGTAATAGATGGAAACTAATGTTTGGTATGAGCACACTGAAGTCAAAATACTATACACATAAACTTATATAATATTATAAACCAGTTTTCCCTCAATAATAAATACATTAGTAAAATATGTTTTGGTTTGTTTGTTTTTTGGTTTGTTTTAACCAAATGTTAGGAATAAACCAGTTTTCCCTCAATAATAAATACATTAGTAAAATATGTTTTGGTTTGTTTGTTTTTTGGTTTGTTTTAACCAAATGTTAGGAAGAGGCAGGCCTGTACACTATAAAATTTGGGGAAATCATCATGAAATAATTCACCCAACTATCTAAAGAAACATGTACTTCTCCTCTTCCTTCTGGGGACATTATAACTCAGATGACAATACATAAGAACCTCAGTTCTCAGTCAAAATTTTTCACAGAAACTTACTAAAACCCTTCCCCCAACTTCAAGGGAATATGTTTCTCTGAAAAGATTTCAAAGTTAAACAGTGTATGCATAATACCCTCCAAACTGTGTTTAACCTGTTCAAACTTTCGACGGGAGAGTAGAGTGGGGAAATGGGCAGAGAAGCTGGTAAAGAAGAGGGAGAGGAAGGAAGTTTCCTGACTTCAGCAGACAGTGAACTGAAAAATAACAAAGGGGCCATCAAGATGACAAGATACTGGTCAGCTGTGATTAGAAGGGAAACCTCTCCAGAAAAATATTTTGAATGGAGTGAATCTGGATCTTCCTCAGCCTAGCTCCTCATCTGAAACACAGAAGACAGAATATATTTTGAGTATTTATTTTCTTAATCCTCACAAGGATGATACACAATTAGTGTCATTCTACATGTGCAGGGGTACCTTAGAATATTAGGGCTTACTTCTCTCACTGAGCCCAGAGTGGGAAAGGCTGCATTGTTACTGATGAGAAAGAAAAGATTTTGCTTCATCTGAACCCTTATGGCAGAAAGTGAAGAGGAACTAAAAAGCCTCTTGATGAAAGTGAAAGAGGAGAGTGAAAAAGTTGGTTTAAAGCTCAATATTCAGAAAACAAAGATCATGGCATCTGGTCCCATCACTTCATGGGAAATAGATGTGGAAACATGTCAGACTTTATTTTTTTGGGCTCCAAAATCACTGCAGATGGTGACTGCAGCCATGAAATTAAAAGATGCTTACTCCTTAGAAGAAAAGTTATGACCAACCTAGATAGACGACAGAGGATGAGATGGCTGGATGGCATCACCGACTCAATGGACATGAGTTTGAGTGAACTCCGGGAGCTGGTGATGGACAGGGAGGCCTGGTGTGCTGCGATTCATGGGGTCACAAAGAGTCGGTTACGACTGAGCAACTGAACTGAACCTTACATGTCATAAATTTCACTGTTCAACTGATACATATGGTGAAATCTTAGAATAGTTATATGGAGTACTAAATATTA
>SJXQ01002166.1:6300-44944 GCA_006408695.1 Aepyceros melampus
TGGACCCACAGTCTTAACATTGGTATATCTGCACCCCTTCCATCAGATCTCTCCCTGGTTGGCTCCCAGCCCCAAATCTCACTGGTTCTTTGTTAAATCCTTTGTCCCCTTTCACCCAATGAAGAAGGTTGGGCAAATTCCATATTAATAGATTCCTTTGGCCATTTCACTGGACAGTTTGGATTTGAAAGAGTATTTGCAAGTTGCATTCTGTCTTTCTTAGAGGCCCTAGGAAGGTCTAGGAACCTCTCAGGATTAACACCAGCTCCCAGCCCTCAGACCAGCTCCTGTGTGAGCTAAAGTGCCTCTTCCGCCTCTCCCTGGCTCCCAGAGAAGGGAAATATCAACTTGCTGGCAAAAGTTTTAAAAAAATTTAGAAGAGGAAGAAAATGAATATTTACTGACCATATTTTTTAAAAATCTGGAGGCCCCTGATATCAGATCTCCCCCAGGATGGGATGTGTACATTCTTAGTCGCTCAGTCGTGTCCAAGTCTTTGTGGCCCCGTGGACTGTAGCCTGCCAGGCTCCTCGGTCCATGGAATTCTCCAGGCAAGAATACTGGAGTGGGTTGCCATTTCCTCCTCCAGGGGATCTTCTCCACCCAGGGATCGAACCTGCATCTCCTGTGTTGCAGGCAGATTCTTTACCACTGAGCCATCAGGGAAGCCCTTCCCCAGGGTATCTCTCCCAAACCTTCCTACTCCCCACTTTTAGCACCCAGCATATCTTCTTTGTGTTACGGCTCCTTGCAGCTTTATCGACTCTCATGGACGCTTGAGAGCCAAGGGCTTTGCCTGGTTCTTTTTCATCTCATCCCCCACACTGCCAAACATCCAGTAAGCACTTAAGATGCATGCTCAATGAATGGAGAGTTAAATAGATGAATTCCTAAATAAATGAACATGTAAATTAATAGACAGCATGAAAGTAAAAGTGAAAGTTACTCAGTCACATCTGACTGTTTGCGACGCCATGGTCTATACAGTCCATGGAATTCTCCAGGCCAGAATACTGGAGCGGTAGCCTTTCCTTTCTCCAGGGGATTTTCCCAACCCAAGGATCGCCCACATTGCAGGAAGATTCTTTACCAGCTGAGCCACAGGGGAAGCCCAACAATACTGGAGTGGGTAGCCTATCCCTTCTCCAGTGGATCTTCCTGACCCAGGAACTGAACCACGGTCTCCTGCATTGCAGTTGGATTCTTTACCAGCTCAGCTAATAGACAGCATATCTCTGAATAAATGTTTGAAAGTGATTGAATGAATATATGTAGAAACAAACACATGTAAGAAAAAGTAAATGTTGTACATGCACAAAAATGTATGCATGTACTTTGATGGAGTGCATCAATTAATCCATCCATTAATGAATGTATTAAGAGGTGAGGAAGTATATCAGTGAGTTGTGAATTAATACTTCAACAACACATACATGAATGAATATTAGACAAGTGACCATATGAGTAAGTGAGTGCCTGAATACATAAACGAACTTACGCATGGAGGAGTGACTGAATATATGAATGGACTGTTGAATGCATGCATGTGGGAATGAATGAAGGAGAGACTGAGCCAACAGATGGGTGAATGAATGCCTCCCCTCTTTCCTGCAGGACCTCCCACCCCCTTGAGTGTGCTGGTGATCAGAAAACCTAAGATTCAGAGGGTCAGTTGAGATTCCAGGAGGCAGTGCTCAAGGCTAAGGTCTGAGGGTGGACTAAGGGCTAGGGCCCAACCGTACATTGAATATCCCTTTGCCAGGAGTCCCTTGGAGCAGCTGCCACATCGCCTCAGACCTGAACACAGAGGCGGCCACTGGCTCCAGCCAGTGGAACAGCAGGTGACTGCTCCAGGGGGCATCAAGGCACAGGCAGTCCCCCACCTCTGGCCAGAGTTCCCTTTGCCCTACTCCCCACACTGCCTCCCTCCCAGCACCCAACTCCACCTCCAGACAAGGGCACAAGCCAGCAAGGCAACCATAGAAAAGGAAATTAGTTCTCCGCATCCAAGGACAGCCTCCTTTAATGAAGAGGCTGCTGCAATGCTTTGTAACAAGCAGCAACTCTGGTGTTGCGTTACAACAGGTTGAGCCATTCCACGCTCCCCAGTGCCAGGGCTCAGGGAAAGAGGGAGGGAAAAGCCACACCTGAAAGCACTTCTCCACACAGGTGGCCCCGGAGTCCGGACTCCACCAGGATATTCGAAAGAACTGCCGCATTTCTCATCAAAGAGCTCAGCGTCTTAACTCCCCTGCCTGCCCATCACTGAGCGATGCTTTTCTTTGCTTCTTTTTTTTTTCTACTTCAGAATCTGAGCTCCAGCCAGCTCTGAGTGACTGACACCTTCTCCTTTCTTGGGCCTGGGAGTGGATTCATTCAGGATCGTGGTAAACCGGTATTTCAGGTCCCCTTGGCAACCCCCGGCACTCTATCTCCTGAGGATTGTGCTTCTAAAGGACCTCTGGAGACAAGACTTCTGGGTGAGAATCAACACCTTCTTCTTTGTTTCTTTGCTGCCACATTCAGGCTGGGTTGCTGTTTCGAAGAGAGGTGAGGTTGGTTGGGAGGAAAGGCTGTCCTGGAAGTTAGGAATGGGTAGGTAAAATGTGATAGGGTAAGGGGCCGACTGAGATTCCCGGGAACACCACCTCCCACTTCAGTCTCACTGGGTCCCTGCTTTTCTTATGACGCAACCTTAGAGTAACACCTCCCACTGGAGGCCAGGGTACCCATCCAGCCTCAGACGCTTCAGTGATTGAATTAGTCATCTCAGATGTGCACAGATACCTGGAAGAAATGTCCTGGATCACGACCTCACCGGCCACACCTGAGAGGGTGGGCGGAGGGGCCTGGGCGTCCAATGCATCTCTAGAGTTGAGGGGGCAATGCTATGGTGTTTTGCGTGACATCCTTCAGCTCCAACTCTGGTTTCCTTTATCTGTGAAGGACTGCTTGAAAATTATGTATTTTCCCACAAAGGGATTTGAACAGAGTCAAAGAGATCTGTAGAGCTCTACCCACCACTACCTTTCCCCTCCACCCCGCTACACACACACACACACTCACCTCACTCACTCACTCACTCACTCACTTTGATTTGGGAAGAGGGGTGGCAGAAGGTGAAAATGGCTACAGAAAGACTCTGGCCTTGGTGCCATACTCCAAACAACAGTCACTGATGAAGACAGTGATGTGCAAATTACTGATTTTTATTGGACCCTTTGGGGAATATAGTTGTTTGTCAGGAAATGAAAGAGAATGTTTGTGCTTATAAAATTATATGGAAAATCAATGCAGTGTTAAGTATATTTTTTCAGTTACTGGAGTCAAGGAATGTTCTCCAGCCAATTCTATCAAGCTCGGAGGGAGGCAGAGACGTCCATAAGTACAGGCAAGGGGGTTGGGCAGAAAGGTCAAGTTGCTGTTGACTGCTACTCTCCTTCACCTGGAGAAATGGCCAAGGGGTATGAGATGATGCAGGCCGTGGGGTGGCTGCAGTTCAGGTATTCCCAGCGATGCTGAGAACCTCACCCCGCAGAGCAGTCTTCAGTCTAGATCTGTCTCTGGTTGTCCTGTCTGTGGGCTCCAACCTAGCGGATCTGAGCCCTGAGTCCCTCTCACAGACGGGCTGGCCCCCCGGGGGAGTGGAGAGGCCATAGAGCACGTTGCAGGGGAGGAGGCAGGAGCTCCACCTTGTCTGAGTGGCTCAAGAGTTTTCAGCCACAGGAGAAGCAGGGGCTTGGCACTCTGAGTGAGCTCTGTGGGCCTTGAACAAGGGGCTGAAGGGGGGCATAGGAGCAGCCAGGGCACCTGTCTGTTTGCCAGGCATTTGTCATTGCACTAATGCTGACGGTCTTTAACATGAAGAAGTGACTAAGAGTCACAAGTCAAGCAAATTAGGTAGAACTTTTAGAAGATCATAGATTGATAGCCAAGAAGCTACCGGCAAAACTCCTACTTGTGACTGTAAATTCTCTACCAGATGAGAATGAACTGATGTTTAAGAGGCTGAACTGGGGAGCCAGACAGCCTGCTGTGTGACAAAGTCTCCTGCTGCGTGACCCAGGGCAAATGACTGCTCTCTCTGGTTCCCGCTCCTTTGTCTGAATTCTTTGTAATAAGGATCCCCCGAAAATGTCTTCCTGCTCTAAATCCTGTGATGCTATGATGAGAAAGTCTTATTGATTAGTAGAAACAATGCTGTTAAGGTGAAGAGGGGGCCTGGACTGAGAGGGGCACAAATTGTTGTTCCATCACTTAAAAGCCATGTGTCTTGGGCAAGTCAGTGAACTTTCCTATGCTTCCATTTCTTCAACTGAAAAATGAGTTTGCTAGTTAGCTCCACCTCCCTGCTATCCATAGTCGAGTTGCCTTGAGGATGAAACATAGTAATGTATGCCAGGGTGCTTGTCTCATCAGATACATGTCGGCTATAAAAATGGGTAAAGGAAACTACACATTTTAGCAAAGTATCCTACTGCTGAAGCACTTGCAGGGATGGTTGCAAAAAAACAAGTAATAAATCTTACCTAATTATTATCAGAGACCAAAATGATCCCTTTGGAAGTTCATGATGAGTACAATTGAACAACTGCATTATGACATCAACTGCCAAAACTGATAAACCAAAATCATCGTATTCAAATTCTGTCTTTTCCACAATGCATTGATTTTATTTTACTATCTGTGAAATGGGAGTAACAAACCAAGGGCTCTTAGAGAATTAAATGTTGTAATACTTTCACAGGAGCTTTCACACAGTGCTTGAGGCACTTGATAAATGGTACAATTTATTATGTTAGTAGTTATTCTTCAAAGTTGATAATTAAAAAAATAAAGACCAAAGAACAAAAATACCCTATATCTTTTTTTTTTTTTAAACATAATGTTTCTGATCACTGGGCCCTGTTTTCTTTGCATGAAAGCTTTTCAGTGACTCTTTTCTTTCATTCACTTCTTCATTCATTGTTTTGTAAAGTGATGGGTAGAGATAACTGAAAATGTCATCTGGATTTTATTCAAGTATTAGACATTTCTCAAGGCTTTAGCTGTGTTGCAAACATCAGGCCCCAATGCTTATTTCAGGAATAGAATCCCCTTGCCAGAGAGTGTGGAATTTAAGGGTGAACTGTCTTTGGCTGACATGACTCTGCAGGCTATGATTGTGTGTATGGCAATTACAGACCCAAGCACGTCTGACAAAGCATTTGATGATTCAAACAAGAACCTCCAATCCCTTGAAAATAAAGACCATGATTGGTCCATTCTTATTTTTATTGGCATAGAAATGGATATAATATAACACCTTCAGAGCCTCAAACTACTATTTAAACTCCAGACCTCATTTCAGGCCTGAGGATATGAGTTCATGAATATTCTGAAACTGAAGCTCTCATTTTCAAAAGGAGACTAAAACAAGTTTCAAAGTCTTATAAAATATACGGATCAAAGTTGGAAAATGAAAATACCACTCTTACGTGTTTTCAGACTTACCTGCAATAGTCTTTGCTTGTCCGTTTTGTCCTTTCAGCCTCTCGTGTGGCCTCTTCTTCCATCGCGGGCATGGATACAGTATCTCACTCTTTCTGTCATGTACATGCTCAATGCATTACAATCCCCTTAAATTCTGACGATCTTAAAAGAGAAAGGGGCAAATGGCTAGCTCGCAAGTTATTTTTCTAAAAACATACTGTGGTCTCAATTATGAGGTAGGCAAAAGAGTAAAAAGAAATCAATAGAAACTTGAAAATACCATTCTTAAGGGCAGAAAGATAACAGAATTTGAATGGTAGGCATCTTTGCATGGCAGAAATATAATTTTCTTGCTTTGTCCCACTTTTCTGTATTTTCTAATTTTCCGTGATGTGCGTGTATTACTTTTAAGTAAAAAATTTTAGTAGT
The DNA here is from genome assembly GCA_006408695.1 of Aepyceros melampus. Classification (NCBI taxonomy): domain Eukaryota; kingdom Metazoa; phylum Chordata; class Mammalia; order Artiodactyla; family Bovidae; genus Aepyceros; species Aepyceros melampus. The sequence continues at coordinate 12,202 of SJXQ01002166.1, forward strand.
TTTAAAAGGAATTTTATATTAAATAATGGTGCTTTTTCAGTATAACATGTTTCAAGTTAAATAGTAACTAATAATATTTCACTTTTGTGCTAGCAAATGTCTCACTGGCTTTTATACCTGACTTTTAAGCACATATCAGAATGTCTTCTGCATGTTACCACTTCCAGGGTGTGATGACAACACGCAGGCATGCTCTGACTGGCTCGTCGTGCCTTCAGCTCTGGGTTAAGGTTAATTGCAGGACGTTCATCCCCTTGCCTACTGCCCCCGAGTCTGACTCAGAAGCTGCGCCGTGTAGGGCTCTGTGGGTACAGCTCCTGGAGACTGGGGTCTGCGTTTAGACTTCCCTGGTGGGACTTCCAACATAGGCTTCCTACAAGTATTTTTTTTCTGATTTTAATAACACTGTTTTATTTTTTCTGATTGAAAAAAGGAATACGTGGTCCTTACAGAAAATGTTAAACATAAAGAAGAAAATAAGATACCCACAATACTATATTTCGTCTCCCTAGAAATGATGTCTGTCGCACACTTAAGGATTCCCTTCCTCTGTGTGTGTGTATGTGTCTAGGGAACATTAAGCAGTGAGACTGCATTTTGTACATGTGCGTGTATGTGCATATGTATGATATGTGTGTCATAGGAGCTGTTTGTTTATAACTATTTTTGTGCTGCATTGTAACACAGGTATCATAATTTATTTAACCAGTCCTCTTTCCTGGGCATTCAGATCTCCCGCTTCTTTAATTTTGGTTAGTGTAAGTTATGCTGTGCCAGTCATAATTCCTATTCCCATCTTTGGCAATATTTCCTTAATATAGATTGCTTGAATTGAAATTAATTTAAAAAATTGTTTATAGTCAAAGAAATGTGAAGTAAAACAGTAATGAGAGGCAAGTGTGCTTGAAGCAAATTGGAAAAACTAAAACTATTTCTCACAAGCTTACAAACATTGGGAATTATTATTCTTCTTCACCTTTGACATATTGATACACAAAAACCAGTCCTTTAACATCATTTTAATTTGCATTTCTTTGATTATTAGTGAGACGAAACTCTTTTTCATGTTGATTAGACGTTTGTTTTCTACTCTTCTATGTATTATCCTTTCATGCCCCTTGTCCATTTTTCTACTGACTTTTTTTTCTCATCAATTCATAAAAAACCCATCTCTATTAAGGATATTAAACCTTTGCCACTCCTATTGAAAATATCTCCTCAATGTTATTTGCCTTTTATTTTTTAATGAATTCTCTGATGTGCTGCCATTTAAGTCTTATGTAGTCCATCTACTGATATCTTTCACTACAATTTCTTCCCTTCATTATCATTAGAAGTGCTTTCTCATTCAGAGATTAGACACTCACTTTCAGCATTTTCGAATTGGTTTGTTTTTAATATAAAAATCAAGTGTGAGTTGTGGCAAAGGATGAGTTGAGTTCTGTGAATTTTATCAGGTAGCTAGGGCCTCGAGATGCTCTTTCTACCTTTTGCATCATGAGAAAAAGCTAAGCATTTGCTTTTGAAATGTGCAAACAGTTCTGGGGATGCAGACCAAGGATGAATAGTGAGAAGGAATCTGCGGAAAAACCAGAGAATGAGAATTCTCAGTAAGTAGATATGGGTGTTCCTCCTGTCGTGTACCAAATGTGATTTTAAATGATAGATGCTGAGAAGTTGTTTGACAGCAGGGCCTCCATAAATGCTGGTCCTAAGAAGTGAGTCAGAGAGAATCCTGCTTTTTTTAGAGAATCTAAAAAAGTATATGCTCTTTGGCCAAGGCTCTGCCACTGGAGGAATACGGCTGCAGTCTCAGGTGGCAGGTATAAAGCTAAATGATTCTGAATTAGATCTTTGCTCTGGGTCACGTTGGACCAGCTCAAGTGTCCCCTCTTGTTTTGAGGCTATGGTTGCTAGCTGGAAGCTCTAGAGCCAGGGTTTTCTGCATAATGGAGGAAGTCCAGGGCCCCCGCAGGGATTGGGTGCTGGTGGTAGAAAGATCATGGGTTTCAGGTTCTGCAGACCATCGGACTCTGCTCCACCAGTTCCCAGCAGTGTGACTTAGAGCTTTACCTTCCTTGTCTATAAAGTGGGGATAAGAGTTTACTAATGATACTAGTAATCCGTATAATCAGCTTGCAAGGTTACTATGAATCGTACAGAACTTCATACATGCTAAACATTCATCCTTTGGAAGCTTTGAAAGTGAGTTGACTTGCAGTGTTTGTCTTTTGGGGCCCACTATAAAGCAGAGGGTCACCAACAGGCTACCTGTTACCCAACAGGCTTCTCAGGGGCCACCAGCTACAGGGACCTAATCTCCACCATCTAAAAATTAGGACACAGGGCCAAGAAAGGATTTCTATGAACTCACAGTGTTATAAAAGTAGAGTCACATCCTATTATACATTGACTAAATTGCCTTTAATTGAAAAAGTAAAATTGTACCAGGTGGAGGAGAGCCTCAAATTTAGTTACTTTTAAGGGACTGTGAAAATGACAAAGCAGGAGGAAAAAGAGTCAAATCCTCTGGTTTAGAATATTCCACAATTCTTCGAAGTCATGCAGACGCCACCTCTGGTTTATTTATACATAGGTTTCTAAATAGCAAAATGGGTCAGGAAGGACCTGTGCAGTGGAGAGGTCTTTCTTCAGCTGAAGCGTTACACCAGGGCCATAGAAATTTTCAACCCAAATAAACGGGGAAAAAAAGCATTATTTGAAGGGGGGAAAAATGGGTATTCCTTAGAATGTTGAGAATATGTGTCATATTATCATGTCATTTGCAGCTTTAGAAGCCTTTTGTTGGTTAGAGACTAGAATAATGTATTATGTAGAGATTTATTAATAAAATAATTATGTTGGGCATTCTGAGTTTAAAGGGACCATCCATTCAGGTAGTACTTACACATTTAGTAATTTAATTCAGAAAAAAATTACAGTGTGGTCACCCATGGAGCTGCTGAATTTGAAGGGAGCTCTGAGCTCCCTGTTTGTATCCTGTTTAGAAGCAGCGGGTAGAAACCTGAGCCCATCAGAAAACATCCGTTTTAGCACAAGAACAAAACACCTGGATTTCCTGGATTTTGTTCCTTACACATCGTAAGCAGATTCACAAATGGTGAACTGTGGGTAAAGAACTCTTTTCTGGAGACAGCTTTTGCTACTTAGAACCTGATCCAATCACCCTCACTCCAAAAAAAATGCCTTTCTTCTGACACATAGTTGCAAATCACACTTGTGCCAGCTCACCACACCCTTATCAGAAAATCTAGCACATAGAAATGCTTCTATGCTGAAGCCACCATCTCCATTTTTGCTGAGAGGGGAATGAAGAATGAAGAGAAATATAGTGGAGCAGCCAGCTTGCATACAGGAGGAAACAGTTTGCTGTAGCACACCCAGGTTGAGTAATAGCAGCCCTCAGAGTTAGCCATAAATAACTTTGCAAGCCTGCGGGGCCTTGGTTCCCTGATTATTGAGAATTTGCCACAAAATGGCCTGTTAGCAGGAATTTAATTTACATAGGTTATGGAAATAAGCTAAAATAGGGAAAACATGGCTTCAGAATTCTGAGTTTAGAAATACTTAAACGGTGAGTCAACCAATGGCAGACACAGCTTGGCATCAGAAGTCTCGAAATCTAGTCTCAGCTCTGCTGCGAAATAGACAGCTGGGTGATCTTCGCCTACAGTTCCACTCTTAGTCCATTTCATCAATGAAATACGAAAATAATAATCGTAAGAAAACTGACATTGCAGCATTGCTGTATGACCACTGACGCTGAATAGACAAAGGTGCCTTGTCCACTGCCCACATGAAGCAGACTCTGGTGTCGGTGGTGTTGGTATAGAAATGGGGGGGCCACAGAACAGTGCTGAGAGTCCCGGCTGTAGAACCAGGCTGTCTGACTGTTGCTCTTGACTCCACCCCCTGCTTTAGCTCGTTTCCCGGCTCTTGGCTTCAGTGTTTTCATCTGCACTATGAGGTCATCAACAATGCAAATTTCACCTTACTGAGATAATGTGTACCGAAGGTAACGTGTATATACGAATGACTCCAAGGGACGGTGTCTGCATTTTCTCTTCCTGGCATCCTCAGAGATTAGCACAGTGGCTGGAACCATGTAAATGCAAATAATTATTTGTGGAATGAAAAGAAAATATGAGTCTCATGTTTCATATTGTCTCAGCGCTCAGAGCAGGGTCAGGTAATATATGTTTTTTTCCAACTATAAATGCCTCTCCAATTCCAGGGTTAGGCAAGTCACAGCTTGTTTTATCTCTAAAGGGACGTGTAACTTTTGCTGCCATTTCTGTCCACTCTGATTTGGAAATGTCATCAGAAAGGGGAGAAAGCACTGTTCCATGCCAGCCTCAGGATTTGCCCAGAGACATAGGGCTACTTGGTAGCAGGGATAGAATTGGAACTCAGGTCAGACTAACCCAGAGCTCTCCACTTTTCTGTCTGTGTGGGTATACTTAACAACCTGAAGAGCAGCTGTTATCCAGAAGAAGCCCACTTGGAGGTGGGTGCTAGAAACTTCTGCCTTCATTTATGAGGGTTGTGCCCACTGGAGATGGGAAAGGACATGGCTTTAGGATTTCAACACTTCACAGCTTATAACAGATGCATAGGAATTATAACATGCCGTTCTGCATGGTTTTAGGTAAAAACCTCTCTGTGGCCCACCTTGGGAAATTACTTCAGAGGAAAGTCACATATTGTCTTAAGCATCTGAATCATTCTTCTACAATAATTTCGTCATCAAAAAATTTTCTCGGGAGGAGAAAATTACCAGGAAAGAGTCACAGAAGAAGAGATTGCATAAGAAGATTTCCCCTTCAATTCATGCACCTGCATCCTCCTGTTTTTCTAAGATCTGTAAGTGTTGGAATACCTATCGGACCGATCTACACTCCGTGTGATACTTGTAAAGATGTCTGAAAAGGAAATCATGAAATCACCAAACCTTCTAGAGCAGGGGATCCCAATCCCCACACCACGGACCGGCCAGTTCGGAACCTGGTCTCACAGCAGGAGGTGGACAATGGGCAGCTGAGCCAAGCTTCATGTGTATTTACAGCCACTCCCCATCACTCACATTACTGCCTGGGCTCTGCTTCCTCTCAGACCAGTGGCAGTATTAGCCTTCCATAGGAGCACGAACCCTACTGTGAACGGTGCATGCGAGCAATCTACGTTTTGAACTTTCTATGAGAATCTAATGCCTCGTGATCTGAGGTGGAGCTGAGGCAGTGATGCTAGCACTGAGGAGTGGATGAAAATGTGGATTATCATTAACACGAGCAGAGAAGGCAATGGCACCCCACTCCAGGACCTTGCCTGGAAAATCCTATGGACGGAGGAGCCTGGTGGGGTCACGAAGAGTCAGACACGACTGAGCGACTTCACTTTCACTTTTCACTTTCATGCATTGGAGAAGGAAATGGCAGCCCACTCCAATGTTCTTGCCTGGAGAATCCCAGGGATGGCAGAGCCTGGTGGGCTGCCGTCTATGGGGTCGCAGAGTCGGACATGACTGAAGCGACTTTGCAGCAGCAGCAGCATTAACACAAGAGGTTTGATGGCACAGAGACCATGATAAGTCAGTTGCTTGCAGATTCATGTCAGAACCCTATCAGTGAGTGGCAAGTAATGGTGAGCTGTATAATTATTTCTATTATATATCACAATGTAATAATAGATATAAAGTGCACAATAAATGTAATGTACTTGAATCATCCTGAAACCGTCTCCCTACAACCCCTGGTCCATGCAAAAATTGACTTCCACAGAACTGGTCCCTGATGCCAAAAAGGTTGGAGAAGCTGTTCTAAAACCCTACTTCCAAGATCTTGGCAAATGGATCCCATCTTTTCCCTCTTACCCCCAGCCTTAGACATCTTTGCTGATTTGACTAGCAAAGTCAAAACAGTTCTTTTCTTTAAACAGTCCTGCCAGCTTCCAGAAGAAAGTCTGACTGCTTGGAAGGTTTCTACTTGGCCATTGGCATGGTTTTCATCTACAGGAGAAAGAAAATAAGGTTTGTTTCCTGTTGTGGATGGGTTTGCATTTAAAAATGTGCTGTATGCAGCTATAACATCATTGCATTTCACCTAATTAATGGCTTGAGAGTCCCTTGGACAGCAGGGAGATCCAACCAGTCCATCGTAAAGCAAATCAGTCCTGAATATTCATTGGAAGGACTGATGCTGAAGCTGAAACTCTAATATGTTGGCCACCTGATGTGAAGTACTGACTCACTGGAAAAGACCCTGATGCTGGGAAAGATTGAAGGCAGGAGGAGAGGGGGACGACAGAGGATGAGATGGTTGGATGGCATCACCGGCTCAATGGACAGAGTTTGAGTACACTCCAGGAGTTGGTGATGGATAGGGAGGACTGGTGTGCTGCAGTCCATGGGGTTGCAAAGAGTCGGTCACGACTGAGCGACTGAACTGAACTGATGAATTAATGGCTGAATAAACTAACTGAATTAATGGCTATCATGGGTGAAGTACAGCACTGTGCTTAGAGTTCTGCACACAGAGTAATTGCTCCAAGTGTATGTACAGGATGTTACTGATACAGATAGTAATGGGAGCTTTGATGATAACAGATTTTAAAGCCTTTTTAACAATATCATGGGCATGTCAAAAAAAAAGCAGTGTGAAATGAGACTTTTAAATTTCTACTTTGTGAGTATAAAATAAACCTGAGCCGTAACCTTTGTCCATAGTAGATATAACGTTAGCTTACTCCTCATCCTACTGTCTGGCCTTCTCTAGATTTGTTCATTTGTCTCAAGATATATTTTTTAAGCCTGTACTGGGCATTAGGCAGACAAGAGTCAACAGGATAGGCATCTGCCCTCTTGAAGGTTCCAGAATTGCAGGAAAGACTAATGTTGGACGAGCCACCACTGGTAATGTTGTGTTGCCTTTTTTTTTTTTTTTTTCTTAAAGAAAAGAATCAAGCATAACAGTCAGGTTTGAATATTCTCTTTTGGAGCCTGTCACAGCTATCACTCTCTGAGCATGTGTTTCTTCTTTGCCTAGAATGTTCTGCCCACCTTCCCAGCAAAGGGAATCTTCCAGGCAAAATCATGTTAGTTCGTGTGTTCCCTGGGCTCTGAAGGCAGAATTAGGGCTTTTTTTGTACTATGTTCCCCAGAACATGGTCCAAGTACTTTTATCAAGTGGCTACTTGGTGCCTTTCAAGTGCTCTGGCCCTGAAGTCAGAGTCTTTGGGTTTCAATCAGAGCCCCAACACTTATTAGTTACATGGACTTAAGTGATGAACAATTATGTATCCGCTTGCCTCACTTTTACCATCTGTAAAATGACAACTTAAAATGGCATATAACTCCTGGGATTGTTGGGGGATTAAATGAATTACTCATATAAAAAGCACATAAAAGAATGCCTGGCGGATAATAACTGCTTTTCCAGTGTTGGCTGGTGCTGCCATGGCACTAATGGATACTTTATGTTGAGATTGTGTTTAATCTGTCTGCCTCCTTAGACCACACATTCTTAGATACCAGGGTCCTTGATTTATTTGTCCCTCTGTTCTTGCTCTTAGCACAGGGTCTGGCACCCAGGAGGGCCACAAGCAGAGCCTGCTAAATGAATGGAAGTATGATGAGTCCTCATAAACAAGATGCTCAGGGCTCAGGTCAAAGGAATTTAGGTCAACATCATTCTAGGAACTTGGCTTATGCTGCCTGCTATGATTTTGTTCCATTTTTTGGTGAAGAACCAGTAAGGAAAGAAAAGTAACTAGATCTTTTGGACCAACCCTTGGTGTGCTCCTTGGCTTCTTTATTTCTTGCAGACTCCCTTCTGGTTCCTTGGACACCGTGGAAAATAACTAGCATTTTTTTAGATTCAGCCATCACGTTCTTTGAAAGAGAAAACAACATCATGTCTTTTTTGTTTAATTATGCCAAGCCGCGTGTGTGAGAGTGCTGCAACCATGCAATTTTATTTTGTCAAGTGCCTTTCATCCCAAGCTGCCTCCCTGACATTCTGGTTAAACCATGACTGATACAGCGTAAGGTGTTTGGGGCAGGAGGGAGGAGGGGAGTGAAGGGACCGAAACAAAGGAGAAAGTCTGTGAGCACAGGGACCTCCTGTCAGATTTTCAGGGGCCTCCAAGTCTTCCTCCGGCGGTGATTGTTCAGTAACGTTTCAGGCAGAATAACTGGAATGGGGATGTGGTTTAGCAAATGGCTTAAACAATGGCTTTGATTTCATGGTGATGACACAGTTAACACTGTACTTGTGCTGCTCTGGAGCTCTTTATATGCCAGGCAGGGCTTCCTGTTTAGCAAGGCGTGTCTCTGCAGACAAAATGCTGTCCCCCTCTGTGGTGTCAGTGGAGAATCAGAGCGGCCACGAGCCTTCAGATGGGCCCCGCAGTGTCCACCCGTGTCCCAGAGTCAGGAAACAAGAGGCCTGACGCTGTGGTACGAAGTACGTTTCTTCATCCCTGGTTGGTCAGGCATTACCGTATGCACTTCATACACTTCATTTCAGGGAACAAGGCCCATAGGCCCAATACACCAGGACCTACTTTCTTCCAGCCTGAGAGCTAATAATGTTCACATTGTCCAAAGATTGTTTTAAAAAAGAAGAGCAACTATAAGTACTAGACAATATGCAACAGATACCGTATGTGGCCTACCAAGCTTAACATATTCACTTTCCCAGTCCTTTATAGAAAAATATGCTGATTCCAGCTTCATCTTATTAATTCAGTCAATAAAATGATGTGAGCATTTATTGTCCCCATTCTGTAATTTGGATCCTGCATCTTAAAAAGGATAAGTACTCATCTGATATTACCCAGTTAGTCAGTATAACTACTACCCAGGGATCACAAACTCAGCTATCTCCAGGACTTGGACAGATAATATGAATGAATACATGGGCCCAGGAGGGGCTGTGACAATACAGAGGTGACATGGCCTTTCCAAAGGACAGCTGCAGTGCAGTTCAGGCCAATGGTGACTCACCAAGAACAGTGACCCATGTTACTAATTTTCTGATCTTTCAAGGAAAGCCAGGAAGCCAGATTTTTATGTAAAATCTCCTAATTTTCAAAGGCTGGCCAACCGGATTCAAAGTTTATTTAATGTCACATGGTTCATACAAAACAGGCTTGTGGGCTAAATGTAGCCCAAGAGCCTACAGTTTGAAACCAGTGCATATTATTATGAGTTCATTTGTTCCAACCCCTTTACTTAACAGTGAGAAAACTGAAAACTGGAAAGGAAGAGTGAAATGACTAAGATCACAGCGCTATGAAGTGGCAAAACCCAAATCATTTGATTTTATTATATGAGCTTTCTCTCCTGAGCACTGCCCTGATTTCTAATTGGTACCACAGATAGTTCGGAAATAGGAATGATTTCTTATAGACTATCTAAACCACCAAGGACTGATGCTGAAGCTGAAGCTGAAGCTCCAATACTTTGGCCACCTGATATGAAGAGTCAATTCATAGGAAAAGACCTTGATGCTGGGGAAGATTGAGGGCAGGAGGAGAAGGAGGTGACAGAGGATGATATACTTGGATGGCACCACTAACTCAGTGGACATGAGTTTGAGCAAACTCCAGGAGATGGTGAAGAACAGGGAAGCCTGGCTTGCTGCAGTTCATTGGGGTCTCAGAGTCAGATACAACTTAGCAGCTGAACAATGACAAAAAATCACCAGGTGCTACAATGAGATAACAGAAGTTCAGACAGACCTGAAGGGTACGGCTTAAAGATCATCTGGAGCTTCTTCCTCATAATTTTATAGTTTTGGAAAATAATCAGAGAGGGTTCCTGAAAAACCCAAAGTCACACAGCTAAGAATGGAGATGGGTCTCTGACCTCAGATCCTAGATTTACACCAGTGCTTTTGATGTACTTGAATTTTTCAGATGTCTCTCCAAAATCTCCTTTATTATGCCTTGTGTGACACATGAGCATGGTTCTAGCTGAGCCTTTGCTGAAATTCACACACAGCTAGGTTGTTGTTGTTCAGTTGCTCAGTCGTGTCTGACTCTTTGTGACCCTGTAGACTGCAGCCCACCAGGTTTCCCTGTCCTTCACCATCTCCTGGAGCTTGCTCAAACCCATGTCCATTGAGCTGGTGATGCTATCCAACCATCTCATCCTCTGTCGTCCTCTTGTCCTCCCGCCTTCAATCTTTCCTACCATCAGGGTCTTTCCTAATGAGTTGGCTCTTCACATCAGGTGGCCATAGTATTGGAGTTTCAGCTTCAGCATCAGTTCAGTTCAGTATCAGTTCAGTTCAGTTCAGTTGCTCAGTCGTGTCCGACTCTTTGCAACCCCATGAATTGCAGCACGCCAGGCCTCCCTGTCCATCACCAACTCCCGGAGTTTACCCAAACTCATGTCCATCGAGTCGGTGATGCCATCCAGCCATCTCATCTCTCTCTTCCCCTTCTCTTCCTGCCCCCAATCCCTCTCAGCATCAGAGTCTTTCCCAATGAGTCAACTGTTTGCATGAGGTGGCCAAAGTACTGGATTTTCAGCTTTAGCATCATTCCTTCCAAAGAACACCCAGGACTGATCTCCTTTAGAATGGACTGGTTGGTTCTCCTTGCAGTCCAAGGGACTCTCAAGAGTCTTCACCAGCACCACAGTTCAAAAGCATCAATTCTTTGGCGCTCAGCTTTCTTCACAGGCCAACTCTCACATCCATACATGACCACTGGAAAAACAATAGCCTTGACTAGATGAACCTTTATTGGCAAAGTAATGTCTCTGCTTTTCAATATGGTATCTAGGGTGGTCATAACTTTCCTTCCAAGGAGTAAGTGTCAGTCCTTCCAATAAATATTCACCATTGATTTCCTTGAGGATTGACTGGTTGGATCTTCTTGCAGTCCAAGGGACTGTCAAGAGTTTTCCAACACCACAATTCAAAACCATCAATTTTTTGGTGCTCAGCCTTCTTTATGGTTCAACTCTCATATCCATACATGACTACTAGAAAAGCCATAGCTTTGACTAGACGGATCTTTATTGGCAAAGTAATATCTCTGCTTTTTAATATGCTGTCTTGGTTGGTCTAGCTTTTCTTCCAAGAAGCAAGTATCTTTTAATTTCATGGCTGCAGTCACCATCCACAGTTATTTTGGAGCCCGAGAAAATGAAGTCTGTCACTGTTTCTGCAGTTTCCCCATCTATTTGCCATGAAGTGATGGAACCAGATGCCATTATCTTCGCTTTCTGAATGTTGAGTTTTAAACCAGCTTTTTCACTCTCCTCCCTCACCTTCATCAAGAGGCTCTTTAGTTCCTCTTCATTTTCTGCCGTTAGGGTGGTATCATCTGCATATCTCAGATTATTGATATTTCCCCCCACAATCTTGATTCCAGCTTGTGCTTCATCCAGCCTGGTATTTTATATCAGGTACTCTGCATACAAGTTAAATAAGCAGGGTGACAAATACAGCCTAACAGTCTGAAAATGCACAGCTTAGTACATCTGGCAAATTAAATGGATCATCACTCCTTCCATGCATGTTGGAAGCTGGCCTGAGTTGACTTGCTTGCAGGGTGGTGAATTCTAGGTGAGCTAGGAGTAGAGACTAATGATGGGAAAGGGAATATAGGAGGACAGAGTTTTATTTCCCCAGGCCAGTGAGCCTACCGGTGGCAGCTGACAGAGCTGTTTTCATAAAGAACCTGTGAGATCCAGTTCTGTTACCTGGGGCCCATGTGACTTTGACTGGGAGATGGGTTTCTCCCTATTTCTGCAAGAAACATGTCACCACTCTGCTGAGGGCTCATAGGAAGGCATGAGGCCTTTCCATACCTTGAGGATCCTGAGTTTCAGAATGCCTGGAACTAGAACTGCAGGTGGAATGCTCAGAGAAGGCACAAAATGCAGTGGAAACAGCGAGAAGGTACCCTTGGGGTTCATAGGTGGTGGGAAGAAGACAGTATCTTGCAACCACAGCTGTAGAGAGGGCTGTGAGTGCATGTGAGACACACTGGAACACCTGGAAAATGTGAATGGTGGGAGATGTGAATGCCTGCCAGTCCTACTCAGGTAGGAAAATGGAAGGAGGATAATGAAAGTTGTACCATTACTGTTCATGGAAAAAAAATGCAAAAGTGAATGTGTTAGTCTCTCACTTGTGTCCAACTCTTTGTGACCCTATGGACCGTAGCCCGCCAGGCTCCTCTGTCTGTGAAATTCTCCAGGCAGGAATACTGGAGTGGGTAGCCATTCCCTTCTCCAGGGGATCTCCCCAACCCAGGGATCAACCCCAGGACTCCAGCATTGCAGGCAGATTCTTTCCTGTCTGAACCACCAGGGATATGGTACCATTACTGTTCACACGGGCTCCTTTGTTCCCTGAGAAGTTAGGTTCCATATGACACAGCTGCCAGAGAGAGACCTCAGTCTGGAGCCCAGTCAAAGTGCAGTCCCACGACTAGCAGTTTCAGGGTCACCTGGGGCCTTGTAGAAAAGCAGAATCTCAGCCCTGTGCCAACCCGACTGAACTTGAATCTGCAGTGTAAGCAGAGCCCTGGGTGATCTGTGAGTACGTTAAAGTTTGAGAAGCTCTGGCCGTGGTATCAACAGCTCCAGACAAATTGTAGGTTCTAACCTGAGAACTGTCCGTTTTTGTTTTGTGACATTGACCAACTTCTCCACTCCTCTCCTTGCTCATTTTTAAAATGAAGATAATAATGATATCGATTCGTAGGGTTATTGTGTTTAATTGAGATATTGTGTAAAGCTTGTGATTGATGCCTGTACATTCTTAGTACAGGGCCATTGGTACCATCTTTCTAAATTCCATATATATGTGTTAATGTGCCACATTTGTTTTTCTTTTTCTGACTTACTTCACTCTGGACAATAGGCTCTAGCTTCATCCTCATTAGGACTAACTCAATGCATTCCTTTTTATTACTAAGTAATATTCCATTGTGTATATGTACCACAACTTCCTTATCCGTTCATCTGTGGATGGACATGTAGGTTGCTTCCATGTCCTAACTATTGTGTATAATGCTGCAGTGAACACCAAGGTACATGTGTCTCTTTCAGTTCTGGTTTCCTCAGGGTGTATGATGATTATCATCATGACTATGATTACTTTTGATGATCCAGAACTTGTCACCGAAGCATTTGTAGGAGAGGCTTCTCTGGTCCCCTGTGCATTACCTTCTCCCTAGTAACCCAGTGAGCTTTCCTCCCACTTCAACACAGCCTACCAGTAATTTTAATATTAAACATGTAGCTGGTCTTTATTGATATTCTTCAGAGAACTAGGGACTAAAAATATAGGCCAGATAGCATCCCAGTTACCCTCACTACGACCAGTAAGGTTATCTGCTCTTGAAAGGTGAGGACGTTCAGGGTCCCAGGTTCACCCAGGGCCCTGGAAACACTAAAGGGTAGAGACAGAGCTCCTCCCCAGGAAGGAGCTCAAGGCCAGGAAATGGTTACAAACCCCTTGAAGTGCTGGCCTTAGGCTGTGGACTTCTGCTGCACATGGAGGGCTTACCAAACACATTCTTTTTTTTTTTAATTGGAGAAGAATTACTTTACAATATTATGATGTATTCTGCCATACATCGACATGAATCAGCCACAGGTACACACACGTCCCCCAAGTCCTGAACCAACCCCTCACCTTCTTCCCCACCTTATCCCTCTGAGTTATCCCAGAGCACCGGCTTTGGGTGCCCTGCTTCATGCATCGAACTTCCCTTGGTCATCGATTTTCCATAAGGAAATATACACATTTCAATGCTATTCTCTCAGATCATCCCAGCCTCACCTTTTCCTGCTGAGTCCAAAAGTCTGTTCTTTACATCAGCATCTCCTTTGCTGCCTTGCGTGTAGGGCCATTGGTACCATCTTTCTAAATTCCGTATATATGTGTTAATGTGCCACATTTGTTTTTCTTTTTCTGACTTACTTCACTCTGGACAATAGGCTCTAGCTTCATCCTCATTAGGACTAACTCAATGCATTCCTTTTTATTACTAAGTAATATTCCATTGTGTATATATACCACAACTTCCTTATCCATTCGTCTGTGGATGGACATGTAGGTTGCTTCCATGTCCTAACTATTGTGTATAATGCTGCAGTGAACACCAAGGTACATGTGTCTCTTTCAGTTCTGGTTTCCTCAGGGTGTATGCACAGCAGTGGGATTGCTGGGTCATTACCATACATTTTCATCTCCACTCCCTTCTCAACATCTACTAAAGTAAGACAGAAATGAATACAAGGGGGAAAAAAATTGGAAAGCAGAGAATAGCATTTTGGATCAGTCAAGCAGATGGGGAATAAATAATTAACTTAGACAACCTGTGAAAGTAAAACCTAAATGACCAGTGGCAAAAGCTCAGAATCTGTCTCATTTTCACTGTTGAGCCCCAGGAAGGCTCAGAAATTAGAAGCTCAGGCATTTCCAAAAGTGAGGGGTCTGGGAAGGGTTGAGAACAGGAAGATTGGTTGAATGTGTTAAGAGTCCCTCCCTCCTGCCCTGCTCTCCTGGGTGACTGTCCCCACCTCCAGCAGGCAGAGGAATGGAGATTTATTGTCTGAAATGAATGAACCCAAGATACTCTGGATGTTTGGAAAGCAGCATCGCTGAAGGTATATAGTCTGTGCTGGAAATAGGAACAAGAGGAGTAAATGAACTCTATATAGAAATGTTGAGACTGTCTTCCAGTCCTTCCCCCATTAAGCTTCTAGGAAATCTTAGCAGCCAGTCTGGTTGACCCTCTTGTTGGCAGTGGCCCCCAGGAAGAGACTGGAGAATTTCTTTTTTGTGCAACTGGGTAGCCCCTGAGAAAAGACTTACAGATACTGTTTGGGAATCCCAGTAAAATAACCTAGCCAGATCATCCTATAGGGAAGTCCACCAGGCAACACATCTGGCTCTGAAATCTCCAGTTAGTTTTTCGTTGATTGGCTATGGCTAACCCTAGATCACCAGTATCTGATGAGCAAAGCCCTAAACACAGAAACAAAATAACAATTTTTTAAAACCCTAAAGAACACAAAGACAATGGTAGAAAATTTCATAAAATGTATCATTAATATCCTTAGAGAAATAAAGATATTATGTAGATGAAACAACAACTGGAGGCTTTTTAAAGAGAAACATTCAAATGGCTTAAACAGGCTCCTGAAAATTAAAAAATATGACCGCAGAAATAAAAATGTCAACAGATGGGTTGGTAGACAAAGCTGAGAAAATCTCCCAGAAAGTAGAACACAAAAGACACAAATATTAAAAGAGAGAGAGAAGATTAAAAAATTAGAAACAGTCTCAGTCAGTTCAGTCACTCAGTCACGTTTGACTCTTTGTGACCCCATGGACTGCAGCACGCCAGGCTTCCCTGTCCATCACCAACTCCCAGAGCCTACTCAAACTCATGTCCGTTGAGTCAGTGATGCCATCCAACCATCTCATCCTCTGTCATCCACTTCTCCTTCTGCCTTCAATCTTTCCCAGCGTCAGGGTCTTTTCCAATGAGTCAGTTCCTTGCATCAGGGGCCAAAATACTGGAGCTTCAGCTTCAGCATCAGTGCTTCCAGTGAATATTCAGGATGGACTGGTTTGATCTCCTTGCAGTCCAAGGGACTCTCAAGAGTCTTCTCCAACACCACAGTTCAAATGCATCAATTCTTTAGTGTTCAGCTTTCTTTATGGTTCAACTCTCACATCCATACATGACTAATGGAAAAACCATAGCTTTGAACAGTATGAAAACCAAAATGATAGGACACTGAAGGATGAACTCCCCAAGTTGGTAGGTGCCCAATATGCTACTAGAGAAGAGTGGAGAAATAACTCCAGAAAGAATGAAGAGACAGAGGCAAAGCAAAAACAACACCCAGTTGCAGATGTGGCTAGTGATGGAAATAAAGTCTGATGCTATAAAGAGCCATATTGTATAGGAACCTGGAATGTTAGGTCCATGATTCAAAGTAAATTGGAAGTGCTCAAACAAGAGATGGCAAGAGTGAACATCAACATTGTAGGAGTCAGTGAACTAAAATTGACTGGAATGGGTGAATTTACATCAGATGACCATTATATCTACAACTTTGGGCAGGAATCCCTTAGAAGAAATGGAGTAGCTCTCATAGTCAGCAAGAGAAACACTATAGGAGGTCCCATATCTGCATAAAAAGAGATTTGGAAATAAAGAACAAGAAAATCAGCAATAAAACATTTCAAACAAATCTTTCAGTTTCCAAAGTAAAAAGAATTCAGAAACAGCTCAGCACACTGAAAGAAACAAGACCCACACCAAGCATCATGCAATTTCTGAATACTGGGGAAAAGAAAAGATCCTAAGTTTTCAGAGGTGGTGGTGGTTGGTGGTTTCGTCGCTAAGTTGTGTCTGATTCTTGTGACCCCACGAACTGTAGCCTGCTAGGCTCTTCTGTCCATGGGATTCTCTAGGCAAAAATACTGGAGTGGGTTACCATTAACAGGCAAAATGGTATCAGACTTCTTAGGAGCAACACCAGAAGCAAGAGGACAATGGAACCATCAATGTTCTTAAAATATAGGGAATTTATTTCCAAACTAGAATTCTACATCCAGCCAAATCAGTTTTCAAAAGCTTTACCTCTGATACATTCTCAGGATGAAGAGGAAACAAAGAAGGAGGAAGACATAGGGTCCTGTAAATAAAAGATACAATTACAGGAATGAGAGCCAATAACATTTCCAGGAATATGGTGGTGGGAGATCCTAGAACATGAGCTATTCAACAAACTGGAAAGCAACTAGTACCTACTGGAATCATTCAGACAAAGAGGAATTACACTGCTAAGAAAAAGAAAGGAGAAAGTAAAGAAAAGAAAATGTCAAAAAAATTGACAGGTGATTGGATGAATTGGAAAGTACTGAGAGAAGATTTATAATTTGGCAGAGAGTTATTAAAATGCTAATAAGCACATATGAAAGAAAAGCCAATGATTAACTCAAGAGGAAACAAAAACTAAAACAAGAAAGCACATCTTAGTACACTACATGGTTCAGCTGAGAATAATATTTACACAGTAGTTATAATGAAAATACCAACTTCTAACCAAAAATTAGGGTTACCCTGTTTATTAAACTTATATGCAGAGTACATCATGAGAAACACTGGGCTGGAAGAAGCACAAGCTGGAATCAAGATTGCCAGGGGAAATATCAACAACCTCAGATATGCAGATGACACCACCCTTGTGATGAGGAACTAAAAAGCCTCTTGATGAAAGTGAAAGAGGAGAGTGAAAAAGTTAGCTTAAAGCTCAACATTCAGAAAACTAAGATCATGGCATCCGGTCCCATCACTTCATGGGAAATAGATGGGGAAACAGTGGAAACAGTGTCAGACTTTATTTTTTTAGGCTCTGAAATCACTGCAGATGGTGATTGCAGCCATGAAATTAAAAGACGCTTACTCCTTGGAAAGAAAGTTATGACCAACCTAGACAGCATATTAAAAAGCAGAGACATTACTTTGTCAACAAAGGTCTGTCTAGTCAAGGCTATGGTTTTTCCAGTGCTCATGTTTGGATGTGAGAGTTGGACTGGAAACAAGCTGAGTGCCGAAGAATTGATGTTTTTGAACTGTGGTGTTGGAGAAGACTCTTAAGAGTCCTTTGGACTGCAAGGAGATCCAACCACTCCATCCTAAAGGAGATCAGTCCTGGGTGTTCTTTGGAAGGACTGATGCTCAAGCTGAAACTCCAATACTTTGGCCACCTCATGCGAAGAGTTGACTCATTGGAAAAGACCCTGATGCTGGGATGGATTGGGGGCTGGAGGAGAAGGGGACGACCGAGGATGAGATGGCTGGATGGCATCACTGACTCGATGGACGTGAGTCTGAGTGAACTCTGGGAGTTGGTGATGGACAGGGAGGCCTGGCGTGCTGAGATTCATGGGGTCGCAAAGAGTTGGACACAATTGAGTGACTGAAATGAACCAAAAATTATGATGTAAGTACATTCAGAGGATGGAGGAAAGAGAATTTCTGTGTAAAGGGAAAAAAACACAGCCATTAAATTATCATCTTGAATAACAGAAAGTATATTGATAATATCTAATAATTAAAAATCCATACTCTAGTTATAGGATAAATAAGTATTAGTACAATATGATAAAAATAGTTAATACTGCTGTATGTTAATATGAAAGTTGTTAAGAGGGTAAATCCAAAGAGTTCTGGTCACAAAAAAATGTTTTTTTTCTCTTTCTTTAATTTTGTATCTGTCCGAGATGATAGATGTTCACTAAATTTGTGATAATCACCTCACGGTATACATAAATCATTATGTTGTACACCTTAAATTTATACAGTGCTGTATGTCAATATCTTAACAAACTAGAAGAAAATATAGTTTTTTTTTAATTCACACAATTTTTAGAAAAGCTAGGATCTGCAGTAGAATAGATTACCAGATTTTACAGAAATAAAAATAAGAGGGGACTTCTCTGGTAGCTCAGACGGTAAAGGATCTGCCTGAAGCAGCTCAAAAAAGCTAGCTGAAAGTGCTTGCCTCTGGGGAGAAGGAATATTATAGGTGGAGTAGGGTGGTGAACAGTTGGGCAGAAGTTCTCTTTTGCATTAAGATCCTTGTAGAATATTTGACTTCTAAAATTAGGCTAATGAATCACTTTATATAAAAATAAAATTAAATTGAAAAATAAGTATTGGAATTTTTATGGACCTTCAAGTCTCACTCTGAAGAAAGCAAGTTCTAAGCATGACATGCTAAGCAGCAGGCAGGACCTGCATGGTCTTCCTGCCTTACTATAAAATGACAGCATAGTAACAGTCATCTAAAGACAGATATTATGCAGGAGATAAACAGTGACCAAGAAGTCAGGAGCCCTGAGTTCCAGCCTTGATTCCATCCTTTCAAACCTCAATTTTTTTTTATACTATAAGAGAATATGCTTATTCTGTCTACTTCACAGTGCTGCTGTGATGATCATGAAAGATAATGGATGTAAAATGCTTTGTAAATTGTAAAGCACTCCACAGATCTAATAGAATATCATTATTCTACCCACGTATAAGATTGGCAGACAGTTTACTATATTATAATTTATACCATCTGGTTAATTTTTGTTTTTTAGCAAATTTTTTCTTATGGCAAAAATAAAATGGGCTTATTATGGAAATTTTGTAAATACTAAAAAGCAGAAAAAAGGAAACTCAAATTACCTTCAATTTTATCATCAAGAAATAATCACTACTAACTTGCATATGTTTGAGATATACATGTGATTTATACCTTATATGTTTATACATAGATGATTATCTAAAACAGACATGGCTATTTTCCAAATCATTAAATATTTTTCTATACCATCATTTATTATTTGTAATGGGCGAGAGATACAGATAGAAGACTGAATAAGTTAAGGAAAAACTCGATTAGAAGTATTGTATAAACTCACAGTGAATTTTCCTTTTAAAAAAATACATATTTCCTAAACCTGCCAATTAAAAATAAAGCTAGAAACAATATTAACCCAGTAGCAATGAGCATCTCCTAATAGCAATAGTATGGCTTCTAAATACCACTTCCCACTAAAAGGAACCAGGGGTTCTCAAAAAAAAAGAAATCAATGAATGATTTTGGGTCTGGCTTAGAATAGATACAAAATGGGCCTTGAACACCTTATTTCTCCAGGAAAAAAGGAGGCTTTCAAAGACTTGGGAATGAATAAGATATTCCTAGTGAAAAGAGATGGGGAGTAATTGAACACCAATATGAATAATAATTGAAATGAATAAAAATACTTCAAATGGATTTAAATACATGACCTCATAATGACTCTTGGAAAAAAAGAAAAAACGCCTCCTTGCTTATCTCTGTAGGATGGTTGAAACCTGGAAAATCAAAGGAAAGAAAGAAACATTTATCCCACATTTTTGGGTAAGAAAATAATTTATGAGAGGAAGCTTCTATTATCAAAGTATTCCAGTTAAAAGTGAAGAAGGAATGCTCAAATTAGAATGTGACCAGTTTATAACCCCTAATGAAATGATGAATCCAGCCAACGAACATCAAAGACAGCTAACTTCACAAAGACAGGTGGAAGTACACAGCACCATCTAGGCAGCGTTCTTCCCCAGAAGAATGAACTCTGAGTTGGGCCATTCTTCTAGAATTTACTCCCAGTTTGTAGGAAATATAAAATGTGGAAAACCATGTTAAACTAGAAGGGTGCCATCAGTAAACTCAGATTACAAGAAATACATGATAAATAACTTGCTTCCTGTTACAAGTAGTATAAAAGTGGGAGGGAAATAGATGGAGGGAACCTACAGGTTAAAAGAGACAAGAGATAGCTCAACCAATTGCAGTGCATGGAATTTATTTGGATCCTAATGCAAAAAAAATAAAAAAAAAAA
Organism: Aepyceros melampus; assembly: GCA_006408695.1. Classification (NCBI taxonomy): domain Eukaryota; kingdom Metazoa; phylum Chordata; class Mammalia; order Artiodactyla; family Bovidae; genus Aepyceros; species Aepyceros melampus. The sequence goes on from SJXQ01002166.1 coordinate 32,644, forward strand.
ACCTAGAAAAAATATGTATGAAATAATCATCACAATTTGAACAGTGACTAGACAGTTGATGACATTAAGAAATTATTAGCATTTTAAAGTATGATATATTGTGGGTTTTTAAAAAATAGTTTATGTATTTAGAGCTATCTACTGAAATAGTTACAGACAAAACAAAATGGTGCCTGGGGTTTCTTCCAAAATAATGGGGGTGGGCAGTAAGTGGGGATGGGTATAGGTAAACAAGATTGGCTGCTTATTAATAACCATTGAAACTACTAATAGGTAATGGGTACCGTCTGTTCACCAAACTTTGTTTGGAATTTTCCCTAATAAGTTGAAGAAAGGTCACAAAAATAAATTGTAAATCCTTTCCAAGTCATTACATATTCTCCTACACCATAATCAACGATAGCTGTATAACAGCTCATCATACCGTGATGTACCATGATACATTTGATCATGTACTAATTGTTTGACAGTTAAGATTGCTTCCAATCTGACACTATTAATACTAACACTGACAAAATTCTTTTACATAAGTCTTTGGGTCCATCCATAACTATTTTCTTTTAACTACCTCTACTGAATGTAGTCATAGATTCCTGGGTTGAAAACTCACACAATGGAAAGGTTTGTTAAATACCACTAAATTATCTTTCAGAAAGTGTGTGTCAACATATAACCATTGGCAATATAAGGAGAGTAATTATCTTCTGAGTATGTGATTTTTCTTTTATACTTTTCTCATTTGATAAGTGAAAAGAAAAACTCTCAATATTCTCATATTTTGCATTTCTTGGAGTTACAAGTGACTTAAGTATACATCATTTGTTTAGTGTTTTTTTTACTTTTTTTTAAATAGTAAATTAGCTTTTTATGTCCTTTGCCTACTTTTCTATTGAAATGTCTTCTTCATATATACTTGTAAAACCTCATTATATATTAAGGAAAATAGCACTTTTTCATGTATGTTTCAAATATTCCCCCAACATATCATTGTTCTTTTGATTTTTGTCTTGGTTTTATAAATATATAAATATTTCAAAATTATTATATAGTCAAATTTTTAACATTTTCCTTTATGACTTTTTCATGACACACTTAAAAAGATCTCTATCCATCTCCAAAATCATGTAAATTGTCATCTATACTTTCTTCTAGAACTTTCATATTTTCTTTTTTCAATGTTCAGGGTGAGAAGTTTTAAGAGGGAGAGAGATTTAACTCCCCTCACCCTTCAAATAGTTTGTCTGTTCCCACGCACTGTTATTTGAAATGTTCATCCTTTTCCAACTGACATGAAATTTCAGTACCCTTTGGATTGCTTCTTTTTAATAATGAACAGACTTGATAGTGAGAATATAATTTAATTCACTCATTTAAAGTTAATGGGAAAGTGCCTGATCTTATGTTAATTTTTGAAATTCATTTAAATGAATATAGCATAATCACTGTGGTCCCTGTGGTTAAATTCAAAGGGGCCATCCCTAAAATGAAACAGTATGCGATCATAAAAAAGGAGTCAGCTATTTCAAGACATATTGTTAAATGGAAAAAGCAGTACACAGAACAGAACAGTGTGTGCTTATTTGCGAATTAACATTAATGCTACTCTTTTCACTCCACAGCCTAATAATCCCTAGAAATATCAGATTATAATCTGATTTGGGAGTGGTCATAGAATTTATTTTATAGGACTGTCATAAGGCGTAAGTGTATGGATTTGCATAAAAAGCTGGGTCACTGTCTGACATCACAGTGATTAGAATCACCCTACAGAGGCATTGGTTATTTAGTGGAAGCCTTTGTGACTGCTTTTTTTTGTTTGTTTGCTTGCTTTGTTTGTTACATTCCTGATTATCCCTGGACCAATGGTCACTACCCTGCAGACCAATATGCAATTCTAGTAAAGGCTGCAGACATCCAAGACTAAGAAATGGATCAGATTTAGTTTTGCAGAACACCAGCAGCTGCCACCTGATCTACCTGCTGTAACAAAAAGGCAAATCCACAGGAGTGGCAATGAAGTATATTAGACAAATGATGAGGAAACAGACAAAAATTGTCAAGAAGGGAGAATGCATCCTCTTTGGAAAGTATCACACGGCATTCAGCAGGCAGGAGGAAAGCTTTCATATAGCTCCTTTTGAGAAAACCATTGCCACCAGCTCTCAGAAAGGAAATGTTATGCAAGAGACGTCAGCTGACACAGTGTCTCTGCTGTGACAGTAGAGGCTGGCCTAATCGGAGAGGATGCTTCCACTGCGGAATGTTGCCAGCTATCACCTTCGACCAGAACAGATGCTTCTTTTTTCCTGATCAGTGTTTTCCCTGCTATCTGGGAGCAAGTGTCAGTGAAGGAACAAAATCTGAACCATTACATGCTCATCCGCATCTCAGCCCCACTGCCAGAACCACATGACTTCAAGGCAGAAAGTATAGTTGGCATGGGATGGAGTAAATTCAAACAAAATAGATGGAAACAGTGACAGACTTTGTTTTGGGGGGCTCCAAAAGCATTGCAGATGGTGACTGCAGCCATGAAATTAAAAGATGTTTGCTCCTTGGAAGAGAAGTTATGACCAACCGAGGCAGCATATTAAAAAGCGGAGACATTTCTTTGCCAACAAAGGTCCATCTAGTCAATGCTATGGTTCTACCAGTGGTCATGTATGGATGTGAGAGCTGGGCCATAAAGAAAGCTGGGCCATAAAGAGCACTGAAGAGTTGAAGCTTTTGAACTGTGCTGTTGGAGAAGACTCTTGAAAGTCCCTTGGACTGCAAGGAGATCCAACCAGTCCATCCTGAAGAAAATCAGTCCTAAATATTCATTGGAAGGACTGATGCTGAAGCTGAAACTCCAATACTTTGGCCACCTGATGCGAAGCACTGACTCATTGGAAAAGCCTCTGATGCTGGGAAAGATTGAAGGCGGGAGGAGAAGGGGACGACAGAGGATGAGATGGTTGGATGGCATCACTGACCTAATGGACATGAGTTTGAGTAAACTCCAGGAGTTGGTGATGGACAGGGAAGCCTGGTGTCCTGCAGTCCATGGGGTCGCAAAGAGTCAGACATGACTGAGCAACTGAATTGAACTGAAATTCATATAAAATACCCATCTTTCACAAGGGTATGTGTATACATACTCATATGCTCTCCACCACTTTAATGGGCTGGGAGCCCGCATTCATTCATTCATTTCTTCATTCACTTCACAAGAACTTACTGAACAACCACTTTTGTGCCAAGCATTGTGCTTGGTTATTGTAACAGTGACCAAGACACTCATGGAACTTCTTACCTGCAAGTGGGATGGATGTTCAAAAATCTAAGTAAAACAAATGCACACACAAATAGTTGCAGCTTGGGAAACAGGCTGTAGGAAATAAATGGGGTGCAATCATGGAGAACAATGGGATGACCTATTCTAGACAAGATTAACCATACTGTAAAATGTATGGCATTTCATGGAGATTCAATTCTCTGCTGGTATCAATAATTCCATCCATCCATCCAATACTGTATGGTGGCTAAGAACCTGGATTCACAAGAAACCAAGATGGAATCTGGCTTTGCCATGTATTAGCCAAATCTGTCACTTCAGTTGCTCAGTTGTGTCCTGCTCCTTGTGACCCCATGGACTGCGGCACGCCAGGCTTCCCTGTCCATCAATTCCTGGAGCTTGCTCAAACTCATGTCCACTGAGTTGGTGATACCATCCAACCATCTCATCCTCTGTCATCCCCTTCTCCTCCTGCCTTCAATCTTTCTCAGCAACCGGGTCTTTTCTAATGAGCCAGTTCCTCACATCAGGTGGCCAAAGTATTGGAGTTTCAGTTTCAGCATCAGTGCTTCCGATGAATATTCAGGACTGATTTCCTTTAGGATGGACCAGTTTGATCTCCTTTCTGTCCAAGGGGACTCTCAAGAGTCTTCTCCAATATCACATTTCAAAAGCATCAATTCAATGTTCAACTTTCTTTATGGTCCAACTCTCACATCCATATATGACCACTGAAAAAACTATAGCTTTGACTAGACAGACCTTTGTTGGCAAAAAGATGTCTCTGCTTTTAAATATGCTGTCTAGGTTGATCATAACTTTCCTTCCAAGGAGCAAGCATCTTTTAATTTCATGGCTGCAGTCACAATCTGCAGTGATTTTGGAGCCCAAGAAAGTAAAGTCTCTCACTGTTTCCACTGTTTCCCCATCTATTTGCCATGAAGTGATAGGACTGGATGGCATGATCTTAGTTTTTTTAATGTTGAGTTTTAAGCCAGTTTTTTTAACTCTCCTCTTTCATTTTCATCAAGAAGCTCTTTGTTCTTCGCTTTCTGCCATAAGGGTGGTGTCATTTGCATATCTGAGATCATTGATATTTCTCCCAGAAATCTTGATTCCAGCTTGTGCTTCATCCAGCCTGGCATTTGACATGATGTACTCTGTGTATAAGTTAAATAAGCAGGGTGACAATATACAACCTTGACGTACTCTTTTTTCCAATTTTGAACCAATCCACTGTTTCATGTCTGGTTCTAACTGTTGCTTCTTGACCTGCATACAGATTTCTCAGGAGGCAGGTTAAGGTGGTGTGGTATTCCCATTTCCTTAAGAATTTTCCATAGTTTGTTGTGATTCACACAGTCAAAGGCTTTGGCAGAGTCAGTAAAGCAGAAGTAGATGTTTAGCCAGGTGGCCTTGGACAAATTGCTTTCTCCCTGTCTTCGTTTTCACATCTATGGAATAGAGGTAATAATTATATCTACCACATGGTGTTGCTCTAAAATTTAAATGAGATAATACCCTTTGCTCCACCCTGGGCACAGTACTTAATACATGCTAGCTATTTTGTGACTAGAATTGGTTTCTTCACTCATATTTACTAAGAAATTTTAAGTGCCAAATACTCTGCTGAATGTTGCAGTGGGGGTGAGGAGAAAGAGACAAGAGTCAATCATTTCTCTAGAAGAGAAAATTTCTATGAATTCAAGCAGAGGCTTTCCCCTTATTCTCTAGCAGACACGTTCAAAAGTCATCATTTACCCCCACATATCAGCTTTTAATTTTCAGACCAGACAGGAAAACAGCTCACAAATGAAACTGAGCAAACTGAGAATAACACCCAGCCTCAACAATTGACTCTTAAACATGGAGTCCTTCGGGAAAGGCACTGGCCTGAAATTCTGAGCACTGAGTTCCCATTCGCATTCTGTTCAACCAGAACCACATATGCCTCCATTTACACCCCCTCCCTCCCAAGTTATCTTGAGGATGTGAAAAGATAACAAATCTCAGAGCCACAAAGAGGGCTTTCCAAGAATGCCCCTGTCCTTTTCTTAGTTCTCATGCTGCTCTGCCTCTCTGAGTCTCTTTCCTTCCCTTATAAACTTCAAATAATGGGATCTCGGCCAGGGTGTGTGCAAGGCTTAAGTGAATCAACAGCCATGGAAGGCCTTTCCAAAGGTGAAAGGCCTATGCTGGGGCAGGTGTTATTAGCATCGAGTTGGGAAACCTAGCCACATAGTAAATATTTCCATAGACGAAAAATCAACAGATGCCAAGGGAACCTAATTGAGGTGCTGTTTACAGCAAGCTTTCCAGAGAATAAGAGCCTCCTCTGGCCTGAATTTTCTTCTCTCTCTCTAATCATGAACATTTGATGGTGCTTATCAGTGGGCATCCAAATCCTATGCTGATGTAATACCAGACACCAAGCACAAAGCATTGCCCCTTGCCCCTGCCTGCCTCCTTACCTGAAATATTAGCTTTCTGAAACAATTTTACAGTAACTGCTGGACTATGACAAGAAGTGTTTTTGCAAATAAATACATTTCCTAATTAAAACTTGCCCTTTAAAGACGCACATTTTCTTGGCCCCATTATAGGTTTTCTTTTCCTTGTAACATATTATAGAATCAATAAGGGCAACGCAAACATCTTTAATATATACAGTTTCAACAGCTCTAATAACATATCTGGCTGCCTAAGACACCTTCTCCCCCTCTCCAGCCCAGCTAATAATTTCCCCTGATTTGTTAAATGCTCTCTTATTTCATTCTCAAAGATAAAGCTTAAAAGGCAGTTAGTCTGCCAGGCGAGTGGGAAGGGTGAATTGCAAAGGAATGAAGTGGAAGGGTGTTGGGGGGGTGGTCCCAGCCGTTTTCTGTTTTGTTAATGACAGCTTATTTTTTGTTAGGACAGTAATGAATGTTCACTGTGGAAAAGCTAGAAAGTTTCAAAAAAGCATGAAGAAGAAAATGTATTACTCATAATCCTATCACCCAGAGGCAACTATTGTTAATATTTGGCATGATTTCGTTTCAGGTTTTTCTCCCCAATGATTTTTATGTAGTTAACAGTTTTGAATCTGCTTCTTAAAAAATTTACATGTTAACACTGGCATGTTTCCATGCATAAAGAACTCTGCAAAAAAGAAAAACTTTAGTGTGGCTTCATAATATTCCAACTAGGCTGTCCTCCAATTTACTTATCCTGTTGACCTTTTAGGCTATTTAATTTTTTTCCCTTTATTACAAATAATGTGCTGCTACCACTGGTTTTTTGTTTTTCTGAGTACTAGATGGGGTTGGCCATTCAGAGAGTGTTAGGTTGAATTCTACAGCAGTGTTTCCTATGGCACAGAGCAGCCATATAGGAAAATCTCAAGCTAGCTGTAGAGTTAGATTACAACATGGTGAAAACTGACATTACTTTCTCCTCTAAAACCTCCACTTCCTCCTGAATGCTCTGGACACCAAAGTGACTAAAGTCACCTTCTACCCAGGTTCCCAAGCTTGAGAATTAGGAGTCACTTTGGATTTCACCTTGCCAACCTGTTCACCAAAATCTGTCCATTTTATATCCTTCCCCTCTCTCCAGTATCTCCTCCCCTCTCCAGTCTCACTGCAATTGCCTTAAATGACCTAGAGGAGACTCTCGGGTCTTCTCAGATCACTCCCTTTAACCGATTTCTCCACAGTGCTATTAACATCACCTTTTCAAGTACACTTAAGATCACCTATCTCCTTTAACTAAAAGCCTCTAATAACTCCTTGCTACTCATCCACCCAGCTCCTGAGCTTTCAGGATGTTTGAGATTCTCAGCTTCCTTAAGGCCCCTTCAAAAACCAATCCTAGCTACTGTGCTAGCCTCTACCCCAGGCACTCCTTTCATATGCCAATTCCATAGCCTGAATGAGTGCCTCTTGTTTTTGTTCATTTCCTTTTACTGTTACCTTTACCTAAAAAACAACACCCTCAAATGTGTTCCTTTCTATGGCTGAGTAATATTCCATTGTGTATATGTATATACAGAATCTAGAGAAATGGTACTGAAGAATTTATTTACAGGACAGGAATGGAGAAGCAGACATAGAGAATAGACCTATGACATGGGGAGAGGGGAGGAGAGGGTGAGGTGTACGGAAAGAGTAACATGGAAATTCATATTACCATATGTAAGATAGACAACAGGAATTTGTTGTATGGCTCAGGAAATTCAAACAGGGGCTCTATATCAATCTAGATGGGTGGGAGTCAGGAGCGAGGTTCAAAAGGGAGGGGATATATGGATACCTATGGCTGATTCATGTTGAGGTTTGACAGAACACAACAAAATTTTGTAAAGCAATTATCCTTCAATTAAAAAATAAATAAAAAACCACTCTATGTGATCTAGCAAACTGCTTGCCTTCAAAACTCAGCTTGAATGCCACCTCCTACAGGAAGCCTTCCTTTTCCATGCAAAGATTCAGTCGGCCAGAGGTTCTGTGCTCACACTCTGCCCATTTCTTAGGCAGAGAAAGACCACACTGTGCTTCTCCTTGAAGGTGGGGATTGGGCTTTGTTCATCTTCTTTAACCACTAAATATTTCAGTTATGTGTTTTCTTAAAACAAGGATAGTCTCCTACATAACCATAGTAATTATCAAAATTGGGAAATTAACATTGAGACAAACTATTATCTAATCTACTGAACTTATTTTAATTTTATGAGCTGTCCCAATCTAGGACCACAAGTTTCATTTATTGTCACAACTAAACTGGTCCTTGAATCTGGAACTGTTCTGGAGAATTTGTCTTTTAAGACTTTGGTATTTTTGAAGAGTACATGACAGTTATTTCACTGAATGGTCCCCGGTTTACGTTTGTCTGATGTATCTTCATGATTCGACTCCGGCTACTCATTTTTGGCAGAAACTCCACGGAAATGATGTGTTGTCCCTCTCCGTGCATCACATCCTGGGGCATAAGATGCTTATTTGCCATATTCCTGATGATGGTGATGTAGTAATTGCTTGATTAAGGGGGAGTTTGCCAAGTTTTTCAATTGTAGTGTTTTCCCCTTTGAGACTATACAAAATATCTTGTGTCTCATCTACTGCACTGCACACCCACAAAGGCAAGGCCTCTTGCCTCATCAGAGGCAAGCCAACCACAGAGTAGGTGGTCAACATATATTTGTCAAAGGACTGAATCTGACTGCCAATCACAGCTTATCCTTGGCATTTGATATCTGTGGTGAGGACACAAAGTTGATAAATGTAATTCAAAGGCAGAGACTTAACATTTCTGTTAGTCTCACAGGCTTTGTCACTGGTCAGTGTTCACTGATCATGAACGTTTAAAAAACAGATTGGACACAGTGTATGGAAATCTCTCACCTACTCCTGCCTTCGCCCCTCCTGTCAGGAGATGTTGAAGGGCTTGCCAGCTCCCCAAGATTATACTGTAATCTCTGTGATGCCTTTGTAATCAATGGATGGCAACTGGCTAGTTCGTCTCCTGATCACACAATCGAGATTTTAAAATACACTCGACCTTCTTTCACATTTATATGATCTGTGGTGAGGACACAAAGTTGATAAATGTAATTCAAAGGCAGAGACTTAACATTTCTGTTAGTCTCACAGGCTTTGTCACTGGTCAGTGTTCACTGATCATGAACGTTTAAAAAACAGATTGGACACAGTGTATGGAAATCTCTCACCTACTCCTGCCTTCGCCCCTCCTGTCAGGAGATGTTGAAGGGCTTGCCAGCTCCCCAAGATTATACTGTAATCTCTGTGATGCCTTTGTAATCAATGGATGGCAACTGGCTAGTTCGTCTCCTGATCACACAATCGAGATTTTAAAATACACTCGACCTTCTTTCACATTTATATGACGTTAGTATTGTCATACTTCCTTCTTCATTATGCCCTGGCGACCATGGCAATATAATGTAGCAGGAGATCATGAAGGGAGTTTTAAAAAGGGGTGAGAGGGAAGGAAAACTAACATCTCCTGTATGTCCAGAGCTCCACCTCCCCTCTCCTTGTTCTCACTTTTATTCTTCACCATATCTAGTGGGGGAGGGGGTAATTATCCTTTTTACAGGTGAGAAAACTGAGGCTAGATAAAGCGTAATGGCCTGCTCTAGTCATACAGCTAGCATGCAGAGGGACTGAGGTGAGAATCTTTCTGGTTTCTCCCCTAAGCACCAGTAAGTTGCCACTGCACCAAGCTGCCTCTCCCATCATAGAAAAATGTCCTTCTCTTGGAAACATGCTGGCGATCACGATCCGGACACTCGAAGGACAGGAATCTCTTGGACCACAGTCATTGCAGATATTTTTTAAATGATTGTTATCACGACTCAGTGGCTGTTACCATGGTTTTGGGGAAGTTGTCCGAGGAAGGAGGGCCTTTCCCTGGGCATCTTGCATGCCTGAGGAAGGAACTCAAGTTCTCAGCTCTTAATTACCTCTGGCTGCGCTGCAGCAGCAAAGGCGAGAGAGATCGCCCTGGAAAAGTGTTGGGGGCGTTGAAATAACAAACGAGGAGTCGGCTGGGGGCGGAGGGGGGCTCACGCGCCCCCAGAGAGACCCCGAGACAGGCGATGGGGGGAGGGAGAGGAGACCAGACAACACTGCAGAGAGACGCGGCCGAAAGCCAAAGCGGGGGAAAGAGAACAAAAGACGCAAGGAAAGGAAGTCAAGAAAAGTCGGGGATAAGGGCGGAGAAAGTTTGAGAAAGGGGGCGAGAAAGCAAGCAAGGACGGTGTAAGACTAGAGGAGACCGAGAAAGATAGGGAACTGAGAACTCGGAGAATTCGAGAACCAGGAGGAAACAGGAAAAAGACGGAGATAGCGGAGGGAAAGGAGGGAAGGGGAGAGGGGCGGACGTCGGAGAGAACAGAGGGACCGGGCTGACGGGGAGGCGGGCGCGGGGTCCCGGGAGGACGCGCGCGCATCACCTGCGTGGCGCCCCCCGCGCGCCGCGGAGCGGCCGGGCTCCCAGCGCCAGAGCGCCGCGGCTCGCCCAGCCTCGGGGAGGATTGGCTCCCGCCTCCCATTCATGTAGCCTGCGTGTGTGCGTGTGTGTGTGTGTCTCGCTCGCCCTCTCCGNGTGGTTGGAGCGGGTAAGGGACCGAGCAGGGGACTGCTGCGGTTCTAAAGAAGACTCCGTAACCCAAACGAGTAATACCCTCGTCCACATGGACCAGAATGTATGCAAATCGCCTTAACGTCTCGCCCTGAAAGGAGGGCCAGTTTCCAAAGTTACAGACCACGTAGTTGAATTTCCAGTACTTTCCAACCTCGCCTAGGCGGAGGCAGGGCAGAGAAGGGCGGGCAGCGGCCAGCAAAGCCCACCCTACTGCCCCGCCAAGGAGGACTCACCAGTTGAACCTACCCTCACCGCAGTAGTTGACTGTATTCCCTGGTTGCCTGTACACACACACACACACACACACACACTCCTCGAGGCCACCTTCCCCTTCCCGAGTGCTCCTAATATAGACTGCATTTTTAAACCGCGAGGAAAATGACTAAGGAGCTCACTGATCACATTTCATCCCAGAGCACATTTCCCCGAAGCTGGGGTGCCATCTCTCTCTCTCTCTCTCTCTCACTCACACACACACACATACACACACACACACACACACACACAGGAGCGCTCCGAGAGTCCACCCAGGGGCTGCAGCCTCAACTCGCTCCGAAGGGAACATGGACACCGCGGCAGGGCGGCGGGCTGGAGAGGGGTGCCTTGTCGGCTGCAGAGGGCACGGGGCTGGGGTCGCGTCTCCTGGTTCTCCGTTCCAACCGCAGGGCGCGCGGGGTCGCCGCAGCCGGCGCTAGCCCGACAGGGCAGGCTGCAGCCCGGGAGCCCGGCGCCGCCTCGCGGGCTCATCCGGCGCCTGCCGGGCCCTGTGGCGGTCGGGTCCGCAAAGGGGCTGCGGACGCTGGGGCCAGGGCGGGGAAGGGGACCCGGGCAAGGCCGACGAACCCCAGCATACGCCCAGTCTCGCGGCTCTCCCCTAGCCTTGGCTCCCAGGCTGCAGTCTGAGGTGGGGTTCCGGGGGCTGCGAGGTGGAGGCTCGAGAGTCCACCCAGGGGCTGCAGCCTCAACTCGCTCCGAAGGGAACATGGACACCGCGGCAGGGCGGCGGGCTGGAGAGGGGTGCCTTGTCGGCTGCAGAGGGCACGGGGCTGGGGTCGCGTCTCCTGGTTCTCCGTTCCAACCGCAGGGCGCGCGGGGTCGCCGCAGCCGGCGCTAGCCCGACAGGGCAGGCTGCAGCCCGGGAGCCCGGCGCCGCCTCGCGGGCTCATCCGGCGCCTGCCGGGCCCTGTGGCGGTCGGGTCCGCAAAGGGGCTGCGGACGCTGGGGCCAGGGCGGGGAAGGGGACCCGGGCAAGGCCGACGAACCCCAGCATACGCCCAGTCTCGCGGCTCTCCCCTAGCCTTGGCTCCCAGGCTCCAGTCTGAGGTGGGGTTCCGGGGGCTGCGAGGTGGAGGCTCAGGGCTCCAGACCCACTCTCCTCCCCGGAAGCCCCAGCCGTCCTCGCTGCCTAACTGGGTGCGGGCCGGGGAAGCGAGCGAGCGTCTCCGGGAGCCCTGGGCATCCGCGCGAGCTGCCCCGACCCTTCCCCGGCTAACGAGCGCCGAGAGCAGAGAGGGCAGGAGAGGCTCCGTCGCGGTGTCCCCAAAGGCGCTTTTCCGTAGAGCGGATCGCGCCGCCTTACCGTGGCTGCAGGCTGCCGCCGCCGGGGAAGCGAGGAGGAGGGCGGCAGAGAGGCGAGGCGCCGCACCGGTGGCTCCTCTCACTCTAGGCGGCGGGGCTCCGCGGCTCCGCGTGCCCGAGCAGGCGGGCGCCCAGGAAGGAGCAGGTCCCAGCTCCGCGCTCAGCTCCGGCGAGACCAACAATAGCTCCCGCAGGGAGCGGAGCCCCAGCGAGTCTCCAGCCGCGCGCGCACGCCCGGCCGCCGCTCCCGGCCGCTCCCGGCCGGCGTCCCTGCCAGCACTGCTGGCCCACATGAAACAG
>SJXQ01002166.1:45829-59160 GCA_006408695.1 Aepyceros melampus
CTCTCTGCTCTCGGCGCTCGTTAGCCGGGGAAGGGTCGGGGCAGCTCGCGCGGATGCCCAGGGCTCCCGGAGACGCTCGCTCGCTTCCCCGGCCCGCACCCAGTTAGGCAGCGAGGACGGCTGGGGCTTCCGGGGAGGAGAGTGGGTCTGGAGCCCTGAGCCTCCACCTCGCAGCCCCCGGAACCCCACCTCAGACTGCAGCCTGGGAGCCAAGGCTAGGGGAGAGCCGCGAGACTGGGCGTATGCTGGGGTTCGTCGGCCTTGCCCGGGTCCCCTTCCCCGCCCTGGCCCCAGCGTCCGCAGCCCCTTTGCGGACCCGACCGCCACAGGGCCCGGCAGGCGCCGGATGAGCCCGCGAGGCGGCGCCGGGCTCCCGGGCTGCAGCCTGCCCTGTCGGGCTAGCGCCGGCTGCGGCGACCCCGCGCGCCCTGCGGTTGGAACGGAGAACCAGGAGACGCGACCCCAGCCCCGTGCCCTCTGCAGCCGACAAGGCACCCCTCTCCAGCCCGCCGCCCTGCCGCGGTGTCCATGTTCCCTTCGGAGCGAGTTGAGGCTGCAGCCCCTGGGTGGACTCTCGGAGCGCTCATGTGTGTGTGTGTGTGTGTGTGTGTATGTGTGTGTGTGTGAGTGAGAGAGAGAGAGAGAGAGAGATGGCACCCCAGCTTCGGGGAAATGTGCTCTGGGATGAAATGTGATCAGTGAGCTCCTTAGTCATTTTCCTCGCGGTTTAAAAATGCAGTCTATATTAGGAGCACTCGGGAAGGGGAAGGTGGCCTCGAGGAGTGTGTGTGTGTGTGTGTGTGTGTGTACAGGCAACCAGGGAATACAGTCAACTACTGCGGTGAGGGTAGGTTCAACTGGTGAGTCCTCCTTGGCGGGGCAGTAGGGTGGGCTTTGCTGGCCGCTGCCCGCCCTTCTCTGCCCTGCCTCCGCCTAGGCGAGGTTGGAAAGTACTGGAAATTCAACTACGTGGTCTGTAACTTTGGAAACTGGCCCTCCTTTCAGGGCGAGACGTTAAGGCGATTTGCATACATTCTGGTCCATGTGGACGAGGGTATTATTACTCGTTTGGGTTACGGAGTCTTCTTTAGAACCGCAGCAGTCCCCTGCTCGGTCCCTTACCCGCTCCAACCACCAGCCCCGGCGAGGTTTATAGAGACGCAGCTCTCTGTAAGCCACCCATGCGGCGAAAGCGGCGCCAGGGGCAGCCGGGGTTTTGCCGAGTCCTGCTCGCACTCTTGGTATTTGACTAGCCCAGGAGAGCGCCCTACCGCTTGCGGAAGGCGGTGGCGAGGGACGCTCGATGTTTGAGTGCGGGGCTGAGACGGTGTCCAAGTGCTGAGCCGTGCGGCCGCGCTCGCCGAGAGATCAGCCGAACGGCATCGCGGCCAATTACATAAACTGCCTCAGTGACTACCGGGAACCTTGATAGGATCCCCAGGTTGGCGAAGGACAAGCCCGAAAGTTTGCTAGCTTGAGGAATGTAAGTACCGGGCGCCCCCACTCCGGGACCAGAGAGGAGAGCGACGCCCCGCATCCCGGCGCCCACCCTCGCGATGGGCGTTGGGTGCCGATGCCACTGTTCCCCACCCCCCCCCCGCCCCAAAGAACCGCAGATCGAGCCAGGGGCCGGGAAAGGATCTGGGATTGATGAGAGAGAAAAAGCCGGTCGGAACTCAGGGTCCTTTGAGTTCGCAGGGGACCAAGGCTCCACCTTGGGGGGTGAGGGAGGCCTTCCCAGGGAATGCGGTATTAGGAAACCGGCATTGTGTCCTAGGGGACCCCAAAGGCCCTCTTCTTCGCTTCTCCGAGCGCCTCCTCCCCATCTTCCACACGCAGTGCCCTTCATGTGTTTAGAAACCTGCGCGCGGTGTCTGGTGCCCCCTCGGAGAGGCCACGCATCCCGGCAATGCAGGCCCACTCCGGCGCGAGCTTGGAGAGAGAGAGTCCGCCAGCACCAGTGCCTATTCCTGGCTTCCCCGGCCAGGCCGGCGCGGGTCCCGTGGCTGCCGAGCGCGGCTTCCCCTCGCCGGGCTTCTCTGCCTCGCGGACGGCAGTTTGCTTCTGTTGTGTTTCTTCTCCGCATCTCGCTGCTTCCCTTTGCCGTCTGCAGCACGTTGATGGGCTTTGATAGAGAAACCACAGTAGTAGAGTGTTTTTTTTTTTTTTTTTTAATCCTGTTTTTCGCCTGTAGAGGGATTAGGCAGCCGGACCTGGCAGTGCCTTGCAGACCGCTGAAGTCTGGGGCACAGCAGCTCCGAGCTACCTCCTCGCTCAGCCGTGGGGCTGGCGGCTTGCACGGATGGGGAGTATTTTGTTTTTCCCACATTCCAGCGTCCAGAAACCCCGCATTCCCTCCCCCGCATCCCCCACCCCGCCGAAATCCCGGGTCTTGTCTGAGTGTGTTCCGCGCTGTAAAATAAATCCTCCCTCTCGCAGACCTGTGGGGCTGTTCGGATTTCCTGCCGCTGCCATGATCCTTAACAATGCGATTGCAAAGCTCGTGCTCGGCTGGGAAAAATCCCCAGGTGCCGGCCGGCCTCGCCTTGACCTTGCTGAAGGCGCCTTTAACCCGGCTGCCGGCGGGAATCGGGCCGGCCCGCGGGCTCTGGGGAGGGGCGGGGTGTGCCCGGGAGGTGCTAGCTTCACCCTCGGGACTGGGTCGCCGCTGGGCCGCCGCGGGGAGGGGACGGGGCTCCGCAGCAACCTGTTTCCCTGCGCTCAGGGGCCACGCATTCCTGCCCCTCGCCTCGGCGCTGGCTCCGCGTTACCCTCCTCCCCGCCCACCTCTGGCCACCTCCAGAGGTCCACGCGGGGAGACGCGGATCGAGGCCGGATCGCGCTCCACACCCCCCACCCCCAGCCCCGACGTCTGCCCGTGGACCCTGGCGTGGGGCTCCTGGGCCAACGGAGCCGCAGTCGGCGGGAGCGGGGCCGCTGGGTAGGCGGGGCCGGGCTGGGAAACCCGATCCGAGATCTCGGCGTTCCCGGCCAAGTTGCCGCCCCCGGCGCGGCGAGGAGTCCGCGTCGCGCGTCTCTTCCCCTCTTCCCTCCCTGCCCTCCATCTTCACCACCCCCGGCGCGCTCCGGGCGCCCTGCCGCTCAGCTTCGCCGGGAGCTCTCTTCGCCAAAGTTACGAGATGTTTTCACAGGTGGTGGCGGTGGAAGCAAGTTTTATGTGTGTGTGTGTGTGTGTGTGTGTGTGTGTGTGTGTGTATTCGCGCGCACGCGCTGGGGAGGGGAAGTGCGCTTGGAGGGGAGGTACGCAGGAGGCCAGTCATCTCGCAAAAACCAGATTCCTCTCTTTGTGGGCGTTCGTTGTAAGGGGACGTTGCGGCAGAATCCGTTTTCCATGGTGACGGAGAGGATGGGAAGTCCTTGCACCTGGTGGACCCGAACCCGTTGGAGCAGATTTCCCGAGGTGATCGTGTCTCCTCTCCACCGCGGTGCTTTGACAATGTTTGAAGGTTTAGCCATCCCCACGTCCATCAGGACTTAGGACATAGACGTTCACATAGTTTTAGGGGACTAATTCAGGGAGGAGAAGGCGATGGCACCCCACTCCAGTACTCTTGCCTGGAAAATCCCGTGGATGGAGGAGCCTGGTAGGCTGCAGTCCATGGGGTCGGAAGAGTCGGACACGACTGAGCGACTTCCCTTTCACTTTTCACTTTCATGCATTGGAGAAGGAAATGGCAACCCACTCCAGTGTTCTTGCCTGGAAAATCCCAGGGACGGGGGAGCCTGGTGGGCTGCCGTCTATGGGGTCACACAGAGTCGGACACGACTGAAGTGACTTAGCAGCAGCAGCAGCAGCAATTCAGGGAAGGTTTGACTCCTACCACCTGTCTTTCAGTGCGTGGGGCAGGGTTCAGGTTGGTGTGCGAACTCGCCAAGTCTGTGGTGGGGAAGTTGTCAGAGATGGACAGGTTTTCCAGAGAGGTCTCTTGGATTCATCAGCCTCCTAGTGTCAAGCCCTCTCTTGAGGAGGGTGGTGGGCGGAATGCGGGCAGTAGGCCAGTGAAGCATCCTACTGGACCATGGGGAGAAAAGGGTCGGCCTTGTTCAGTGAGGGGCGCCAGAGGGCAGAACCAGGGCTCAGCCCTAAAAAGAACCACCAGAAGACAGTTCTGCAAGCGAATGGAATGGTAGTGAGCTCTGTAGGAACACGTGTTGCCTTTGAAGGCTGGATCTCCAAAGGCTCTCCTCCCATAGATCTGACTCTAGGTGGTAGGATCTTCTCCGTGGTTTTGTGGCGGTAAATCCAGAGGATGTGACTTTAACCCCTTAATTTCCTGGACGGGAGTCACGACTCTATGGCCTTAGGCAAGTTGCCTTTGAAGCTTCAGCCCTCTTGCCTGTAAAATGGGAGGATACTATCTAGTTTCCAGCGTTGTAAGGATTAAGGTCCACAGAGCCTCTGACATACTGCAAGCCATTCACAGATGGCCATTCCCTCCCACTGCTTCATCCCTTTATGGCCGGTTGCTTTGAGGGTGGGGGATGGGCAGGGAAATCAACAACCCCAGAAAAACCAGCAATATTGCATCCACAGTCTATTTAAAAAACCAGCTCAAATGCTTGAAACAGAAATATCTTCTCTTTTCTTAGAAAAGTCATTTCCAGTTTTGTTAGAATTTCTCCCTCATTAGTCCCCTTTTTTCCTCACAGAATTACATCCTCATGCAGATTGGCCTGTTACATAACCTGATATTTCCAGATCAAAAGTTACGAATAATGGGGGGAAAAGGTGATTAAGAATTTAAGGTACTGTGGGATGAGACAAGCGAGGGACTCAGTTTGAGATGTGTATCAGAGGCTGAAGGAAAATGAGGCCTACCAAGCACACAGTACAGATCCTCACTGGGTCCTTAGCTGCCTGTCTGGTTCTAACAGGCAGCTACTCTGCCTGGGCCCCAGCCTCTCCTGATGCTCCTGTCCCAGTACACTCTCCCACATCCATAAATGCAGGTTTGATTCCAACAGCCTAGCAGGGTAAATCCACGTCAATTTCAGATCTGAAGAGCTGAATTTCACCTGCCTTCTAACATGGTCTATGAGCCTGGCTTATTGTAACTGAAAACTAAATCACTCCATCTTGGCTTTGCGCTGAAAGACTGCTATGGGGGCCACTTTGAAAGTCACACATGCCCCAGGTCCCAGGGAACCAAGCATGCATAGATCCCTGAATTTATAGTTTTCCATAAGGAAGGCTGCTAATGAAACTGTAAATGTAGAGGCTTGGTCCTCTGTGGGTTATGTATTTATTACTTTGTCACAATTTTTTTCTAACTTTTATTGTCTTTATTCTAATTACCAAAGTAATATATGTTCACTGTAGCAAAGTAAGACAGTGCAGAGAAAAGCAAAAAGAAAATGTTTCACCACGTTCGGGGTTGTACCTTGTGACTTCTCTTTATGAGTAGAAAAAAAATGAGATCATAGTTACAGTATTTTCAGTGCTTATTTTCCTTTCTTGATAAATCTTTCCATGTTATGACTTTTTCCCCATGGCAACATTTTTAATGGGTACATAGAACCCCAACATTTTAATATGGCATAATTTAGTAGAACAGCACATAAATTTTGACTTTTAGTTTTAGTTTTTTCGGAGAAGGCAATGGGAACCCACTCCAGTACTCTTGCCTGGAACATCCCATGGATGAAGGAGCTGGTAGGCTGCAGTCCATGGGGTCGTGAAGAGTCGGACATGACTGAGTGACTTCACTTTCACTTTTCACTTTCATGCATTGGAGAAGGAAATGGCAACCCACTCCAGTGTTCTTGCCTGGAGAATCCCAGGGACAGAGGAGCCTGGTGGGCTGCTGTCTCTGGGGTCGCACAGAGTTGGACATGACTGAAGTGACTTAACTTAGCTAGTTTATTTTTATTTTAGTTTTTTATTATTATCACAAAGCTGCAGTGATTATTCTTGTACACACTGGGCAATTTTAGCGTTTCATTGAGATAAATCCCCAGAAAGCAGGATTGCAGGATCAGAGGCATATGCCGTGGTGAGACTTCTGTCACACATGAAAAGGAGTGGGGTCCCTTGTGATTTCTACTTCATCTTTTTAAACCAGAATATGGCTGCTTACTTTGCAGTCTTTTGCAGGCTTGAGGGACTAGGTAGGAGAGAGAGGTAGGGGTGATAATCAGACCTCAAGCAGAGGATTTGCATAACTTTGAGCCTTTCTGCTAAACTGATAGACAAATCATTTTTTCAAGAACATTTTCCTTTTCTGGCTGTCTTGGAATCATCACTCTCTTTAGCCCTTCAGCCATCAATGGAGACAAAATATGTAGATATGTGTCTGTACTGTAGGTGAGGCTGGCTCCCTGGTGAATGGCAGGTGTTCCTCAGAGAACTGAGTGTGTCTTTGCATTTGGATTCCCCTCTCCCTGCACCCCATTTTGGCTTCAGAGGCCTTAGAAAAGTTTGCAAAGGAAACCACCCCAAGGTAAGCTTATCCCCCCTTTCCCAACCCCACTGTCCACTGCATGGCATTTATTGGGACAAGCAGCCCAAAAGTCTCACTTTGTGATCCCTGGGCACAATGAAAAAACAAACAACAGCAACCATAAACCACCTACTTGCTGTTCCTAGAGTCGTAGTTGGTCTCTACTCTTGTCCCATCCTGGCCTGGGCCAGTTCAGTCCCCAGATGTGTTTGTCAGCCTTCCTTTCATGCATCGATTTCTGTGACCCAGAAAAGATTTGTTGCCTGTGGTTAGATGACTTGTCCTCTGACAAAGTATTGTGTGGAGCCAGTGGGGGACGTCCAGTCCTCCCATTTCCAAGGTGTCCCCAGGCTCGGCAGGAGACATCAGGAGTTCCTTTAGATCCAGTGGAGAGATCTGATGCTGTGGTCACCATAAAGGAAACCTGCTTTGCTGGTTGCAGACTCTGACTTCTGACAAGTGTTTAGATGATTCCTTGATACTGACACACTCCACTTTCATTTGGGGGAGGTGAGGGAGTATTTTTGTCCTTTGCCACATCCCGAACGTCAAATCGAGGCTTTTCTTTCATCTGTGAAACAAAAAGGAAACAGGACATCGATGTAGCAGGATCTCAAGAGCAAGTATGCCCTGCCCCCTCCTCCCTGTCCTCTGAGCCCCGCATTTGCTTTGCCAGTGGATGAGAAGTGTGGCCTGGGCCTACAGTGAGGAAAAGGTGTAAGAGGCAGCTGATGAATCACTATGATCATCAAGAACCTTAGGTGTTAAGAATGTTTGTCTCACTAAAGACCCCATTTTCTCGCTGTGGAATGATTGTTGATTTCTATGGTGAGGGAGTATTTTTGTCCTTTGCCACATCCCGAACGTCAAATCGAGGCTTTTCTTTCATCTGTGAAACAAAAAGGAAACAGGACATCGATGTAGCAGGATCTCAAGAGCAAGTGTGCCCTGCCCCCTCCTCCCTGTCCTCTGAGCCCTGCATTTGCTTTGCCAGTGGATGAGAAATGTGGCCTGGACCTACAGTGAGGAAAAGGTGTAAGAGGCAGCTGATGAATCACTATGATCATCAAGAACCTTAGGTGTTAAGAATGTTTGTCTCACAAAAGACCCCATTTTCTCACTGTGGAATGATTGTTGATTTCTAAAAGTCTGAACTCTTTGAAAGTCAAACCAGAAAGCTGGAGTTTGGTGAAACACATGCCAATTACTGAAATTAATTTCCCGCTCTAGAAAACTAGGTTGGGAGGTGAGAGTAGATTTGATGTTTTATAAATTTGTGCTTCTCAAACTTTAACCCACGTTACTGGAGAATCTTGTTAAAACTCAGGTTGTAATGCAGTAGGTCTAGAGTTGGTCTACAGATCCTCAGGACCCAAGAATCTGCATTTCTGACCAACTCCCAGCGGGTATTTTGCTGCTGGTCCATGGCCCAACTTGGAGAAGCAAGATCTCAAGCTAATTCCTACTCTGACCTCATTACAGAAAGTAATAATAGTGACTGCTAGACGTCAGGAGGAGCTGTCTTGTAGTCTGGTGTTGTAAACGACGTGTCTGTTCTTGCCTTTTGAGTTTTGAGAATTGGCATCTTCATTTTCTCAGACAGGCTGGGGAGGGACTTTGTCAACCCTCTCATCCTGTGGTTGTTCAGGAAGTGGAAGAATGGGGCAGGAACAAAACCAACTGAGTGCCTCTGAATGTCAGGTAGCTGCTGTTATCACCATGTTCTCTGTGGGGAGACGAGCTCAATAAGTGGAGCCATCTGTCCAGGACAGGCACCAAGGCCCAGCATTTGATTGCACACCTCTCTGACCCCCAGGCCTTATTTTTCTTAGAATGGCAACTTTGTAGCTTTCTAGAATGCCAGGTAATTAAAACTGAGTGCTTATTAGCAAAGTGTTTCCCTTTAGAGGTGCTTTTACTGGGCCTACTTTAAGAGTGGATCCAGACATTTCAAAATTTGCATCATTGTCAGGCAAGCAATTAAAGTGCTTAAGGGCTTAAAAGCAATTTGTTCAAGTTGGTTAAATATCCGCCCTCCCCAATCTTGTTTGTTTTATTAATTTACTCATCAAACTGTGACATCAAAACCATTGCCAACGTAAATTTCAGTATCTTCCATTGGTGGAACCTTTCAAACAAAAGAACCTGGCATTGATGAGATCCAGGGTGGAAGGATCTGGTGCAGGGTGAATCAGAGAAATCAGCCTTTTGCTAAATAAACCCAGCCTTGCTTTGGCCTCTGGCTGAATATTGGTCGTTGAAACGTTTTATTAACGTGCAATTATTCTGAGAACCAGTCAGCAACGCAGCTCTTTGCAAAAACATTCATTAGCTGATCTTTACATCACCCCCAGATGGCAGATAAATAGCATTAACCCTGCATCTGAGAGAACAAATGGACACCCAGCGATGTGGGTAGAAGAGGCAGACTCTTGCCTTGCAGGAAGAATGGCAGAGGTAGGTGGCACTGGGAACTCTATGAGTGTGTCACTCAGAAAATCCTGGATGGTACACTAGGTACTCCAGAGCTGCTCTGTGCAATGTGGCCACTAGTCACAATTTGAGTTCAATTTAATTAAAGTTAAATCAGACTAATAATTCATCTCCTCCATTGCTCTAGCCGCATTTCAGGTGCTCAGGAGAGGAGAATTGCTACCATATCTGACTGTGCTGATACAGATCGTTTCCGTCATCACGCAAAGTTCTCTTGGACAGTGTTGGTCTGGAAGCTTGGGAGCATCTGACAAATGCAAAGGTCCTTACTCCCTGAAACTCTCATGCAAAATTTCCTAAAAGGATACCTGATGTTTGGTATTTTTATCATTTTATCACCCAAGCTGTGGCTGAGTACTTCTGGGTGGTGGGTAGGGAGCTAGTTCAAGTCCCCATTTATCCACATACTCATTCAATGACTAGAGGTAGGCTATTGAACGAGTATTTACACACTCTGTGCCTCTTTGCAGATCCATGCTACTGTTTTTCACTTGCTAGCCAAGATTATTTGTCAGACAACATTGGATTCTGGAGAGGATGCTGGGAGAAAGGTACTCTCCTTTGCTGCTGGTGGAAATGCAAATTAACCTACCCTTTTAGGAAAGCAGTTTGGCAATAACTGTCAGTAGTCCTAGAAAGACTTATTTCTTTATTCTAGTATTCCAATTCTAGGAATCTAGCCAAAGGAAATAATCAGAGATGGGCAGAAAAGATGTAAGAATAAAAATGTTCATTGCAGTGTTATTTATAATGGTGAAAAAAGAATAGGAATTGGATCGGACAAGTCAAATATGGCAGAACCAAGCAGTGGGATATTATGCAAAGATTAACTGTTGTTTATGACATGTTTTTTGTGACATGGGAGAATGCCACAAAGAAATTTATGTTTAGAAAAATACCACATGCTCTACTGTTAAAACCCAAATATATTTGTCAAAGCAGACATTTGTTGAAACAGAGCTGAGAAGAAATAGACAAGCTAGTAAAGGTTGTAACCTGTGAACTAATAGAATTTTTTGGTCATTTTGAGAGACTCATTTTAGCTTTTTCCTCTAAACTTGGTACTTTATTTTTTCCTTTGTTTACCACGTCGCAGTGCGCGGGCTTCTCCCTGCGGTGATTTCCCTTGTTGTACAGCAGGCTCCAGGGATATGGACTCAGTAGTTGTGGTTCGAGGGTTTAGCTGCTCCTCAGCACGTGGTATCTTCCCAAACCAAAGGTCGACCTCCTGTCCCCTGCATTGGCAGCTCGACTCTGAACTACTGGAAAGTGAAAGTGAAGTCGCTCAGTCGTGTCCGACTCTTAGCGACCCCATGGACTGCAGCCCACCAGGCTCCTCCATCCATGGGATTTTCCAGGCAAGAATACTGGAGTGGGGTGCCATTTCCTTCTCCAGGGTATCTTCCTGACCTAGGGATTGAACCCGGGTCTCCTGCATTGTAGACAGATGCATTACCGTCTGAGCCACCAGGGAACTACTAGAGCACGGGTGAAGTTTGGATTTCCTTAAAATTTTTTTTGACTAAACCAACCTGCAGTGCTTGGCCACCGCATGTCCCGCTGTGCTCCCCAGTGCTGTGCGGTCGGGGACTCTCAGCTCTCCCTATCTGCCCTTTCTAGCAGCTTGGTATTTCTGGCTTACTACCTAGTGTTTGTCTACCGTCAAGGTAGGAAGTGCTTCCTAGCATCCAACCTGAACTGCTTGTTATGGCCCCTGATGTCAGTTTCTCTGCGTATGCACTCTGAGGTGGTTCCGACTCACCAGCGTGGAATATTGGGAAGAGCATCAGCATTGGGGCCAGAAAGAACTGGGTCAGACCCTGACACCCACTACCTCGCCGTGTGACCTTGGGCAACCTTCTGAGCCTCAAAGCTCTCATCTGTAAAACTGGGAACACAGGTGAGCTCATCTCGTATCGAGTGGCTGTGAGGATTAAGTGTTCATTCAGGAGAATGCCTGGCACAGGTAAGTAAGGAGGCAGATGACCTCAGGGCCGGTCGCGCGGTGCCGCGGAGGAGGTCGGCTCCTTTGTCGGCCAGGGTCCTCCCTGGAGGTTGGCAGGGTCCCCACTTTCCTGATGGAGATGGGCATCTGGTGGTTGCAGGACTCGTCCCCAACACACGGCTTTGGGTTTGCAGAGCTGGGACTTGATGGATTGTGGCCGATGCCGAGTCATGGGCCTTCTCAAGTACAGGCTGGCGAGCTCTGTTGCTGCCTGGCCTGTTTTCTTTCATTTTATCAGTTTCCCTGGGATGCACTTCATCCTAATCCTGTGTAAACCCCTCAATATTTCCCAGCCACGTGCTCTGTCCCTCTCAAGGGATAAATAAAGCAGACTGTTCCATTATTGCAGGATGAATGATTATAACAAGAACGAAAAAAGATGCTTAATTCAAAAGTAGCCCTGATAGAGTAACACAGGTGGGGGTGCTCAGCCTGGAACCTCTTTCCAGGAGGTCTCCCGAACCCTGTGGCTCAGCTCACTTTATCTGCCATCTTGTGAAACCACTGCCCACACTTCCTGTCTTGGTAGCTGCAAGAGACCCCGAATTTGTGGACAGCCCCAGTGCCAGCTGTGACACTTCATTTCCGGGGGACTTTGACAAGTTATTTAATGTCTACACTCCTTAGTTTCCTTATCCATAAGCTGGGGATAATGATGATTATTTGGTAGGATTGTTGAGAAGATATCAGGAAATAATGTGGCACTTTTGTGAGTCCTTATCATTGTTGAATGAGCATTTTTTTTTTGAGGGCCACCTGAATCATGAGTTTTTTTTCCTCCGCTATGGATAGTTCTCCCATGTACTTCAGTTAAGTGTTTTTCAAAGCCATGTAGGACAGTCGTCAATTCTCGTGGATTTCGGGTTGAATTCTCTGTCACTTAGTAGCTGTATGAAGTCAAGTAACTTCTCTGAGCTTTCAACATCTTTTCCTTTCTAAAACGAGAAATAGAAGTCTCTGCCCCAAACAGTTGGTGTGGGGTTGGTAAAGCTGGTCAAGTGCCTGACGGGCTGCATCTCCTGTGTGAACAGTGGCTCTTGCCGTTGCTGGTTTTCCTTCCTGTTATCCCCTTACCCACTTGGCTCCTGACCCTCTGATTCTTGCTTGCAGAGCCTTGACTGAACTGTCATCACAGTCCAGCAGTGGACCTACCTGTGTGTTGGTTGGGGGGTTGGGCAGGGTGCTGGGAGGGTTCAAGGCAGCTTGTTTCTGGTGTTTGCAGGTCAAACTCTAAGAGGAATCCTGGCACCCCTGCCTTGTGAAAATGGAGGTGTCTGTAGAAATAGAAAAGCCAGGGGACTCGAGATGTAGGCCATGGTCCTTTTCTCTGACTCCAGCTGTGGCCCTTTGCCAGTCCGCCCAGCCAGGTCAGAGTCACGTTCCACCTGCTTCTCCCAGCTGCTGTCAGATGCTGGATTTGAGTTCCAGCTCAGCGCCCTGCACCGTGTGGGTCCCAGGCTTGACTGTATCTCAGAATCAGCTGGGAGCTGTTATCAATGCCCAGCTCTGCCCCAGAGCACTCTGAATGGCTCTAGCTGGGATCCAGGCCACAGAGCTCGATAGAGCTCCCCAGCTGATGCGAAAGTATAGCCCAGACTGACAAATGGTGCAGAGTTATAGAGCCTCATGACATATTTGTTCTCTCTCTTCTTCAAAGAAGTGTGGAGGAATTTATGTATGAGGTGGCTGACCTAATTTATTTGAGCTTGGGACTACAGATATAGCAATCAAGGCTTCTTTCCCACCCCTTCCCTGGGCCTTCTGGGCAAACTGGGGCATCTGGGTCAGAAAAGTAGCCCTCCTCTCAGCCTGCCTTCTCGTTCCAACACAGTTGTGTTCTGAGTGCTGGGAAGGGCCTAACCCTCGCTGGGGGATGTGGTGATGTTGCTTTGACCTGGTTTTGCTGCTTTTATGTTCATTTCTGGGCAGAGCCCTATTAACTATTCATGCAATGCCCTCCACCCGGCCAGCGGGGCCTCGGGACTCCCTGAGTAGAGGAGGGAATGTCTGAGCTGTTTCTGCTTCCTTAGAGAAGGCTGAGATGGGAGTAGCTCGCCAGGACTGGTGCCGGAGAATTGACACGACCTGAGGGCCTGGAGGCCTTGCACATCTGGAAGGTTTGGGTAATTTTCACATCTTTCAAATAATGACTGTTTTCTTGAGAAACCCTCTTAATTGAGACCCACCCCAAGCTGGGAAAACATGTTGTGTTCTGGAGAGGGCCTTTGAAACTTAACGTGCCCAGGCACCGCCTGGGGACTTGTCCAAGCATGGGCTCTGACTGAGTTGGCGGGAGCGTGGGCCTGAGACTCTGCATTTCTAATAAGCTCGCAGGAGCTGCGGATGCTGTTGGTTCAAGGTCCACAGGCTTT
>SJXQ01002166.1:59329-196760 GCA_006408695.1 Aepyceros melampus
TAAAGCCCTGGTCTTCCTTCCTGGTCCTGCTCGCCCTCTGCCCCATCTCCCCACGCTCAGGACTACCACACGTGGAGCGCCAGGGCCTGTGGAGCCTTGTCAGATTCACACATCTCCCTGTTGGCGTTGCGGTGGCCTCGGTGGTGGCAGCCGCAGGGGCACAGTAGGGACAGTGGAGAGTGGTCATTTTCATGTCTTAGAAAGATTGCAGCTTGAAGTCTTCCCGTGTCCTCTTCAGGCTTGTGTTTTCAGGTCCTCAGACTAATTAAACCTCATGGCACGTTGTGGAACACGTAGCAACTTTTATTGCTTTCAAAATATCACTTCGAAAATTTTGTAACATTTATCGTGTTTTTATTTAATGTGATTTCTTTCTGATGATACCAGTAGTACACGTAAGCAATAGAAAAACGTAAAAACTTAACCCAGAGAACAAATGAAAATGACCCGTAACCCTGCCATGTCGTGGTGGTTCCTCCCAGCATTTTGGCTTTTGGCTTTAATACATCACGTTTCCCCATGCCATTAAATTTTCTCTCCAAAATGACTTTAAAATAGCCACACAGTAGTCCATCATAAGAATATGTCATTATTTGTTTAACCAGTTTCCTTTTGTTGTTTTCAGTTTTTTTTTTTTTTTAACCACTGTCAATAATGCTGAGATCCACATTTTAATATGCTTGTCTCTTTATTTCTTTCAGCCCAATTTCTTTACTTCAAATTGCTGGGTCAAGATTATGCAACTTTTTTTTTTAAGGCTTTTAATATGTGATGCTCAGTAGTCCTTGGGAAGGACTGAGCCCAGTTTAAGTTCCCTCTGGTTTTGCTAGGAGTTAGGTCAGGAAGTTGTCATTGTCCGCATTTTATGTGGGGAGCTGTCCCTCACCAGCAATGGCAGGGTATCACCCAGAACAGACGTGCCCTGCAGGCACCCCAGCTCCTGGCCAGCATGCGTGGAGTGGTATCCTTGCTGGATGAGGTGGTCATTGGACTGCTAGGGTGACCGGGCCCACACTTTGCTTCTGGATCTGTGAAGGTGTTTGCATTTTTGAAGGAAGAGGGGAAGGGAGAGGAAAGTACTAACACAGTGTCTCCCAAACTTTGGACTCATAATCAAAATATATCCAGAGCCTGACCATCCCCACCGCCGTCTTCTGGTACTGTTAGCTTGCCTCCCTCGTTTCCTGCTTCGATCCTTGCCCCCCAGCATTTCAGCATAGCAGCCAGAGTGATCCTGTTTAAGACGTGATCATGTTAAAAGGTGAATCCGGACACATCACCCTTCTGTTCAGAACTCTGCAGCGGCTCCTCATTTGCCTTGGAGTAAGTCACAGTCCTTACAGGACGTGCAAATAGCTCCTCCATGTCAAGTCTCCCCTTGTCTCTGAGCCCACCTCTTGCTTTGTTGGAACATGTCAGGCCCACTCCTGCCTCAGGGCTGTGCCTTCCGCCTTGAGTCTTCTTGTCCTGGACATCTGCGTGGCTGAGTGCTCACCTCCAGGTCTTTTTCTACTCCATCACCTTCGCCTTCTCATCAGGACCCCCCTAACAGTCCTCTTGTGTTGGTGACCGCCCCCCCTTCCCTGCGCCTACTTTTTCAGACCTCCTGCCCTGCCGTGTATTTTCTTTCCATGGTGTTAAATACTATGTATTATGATTTTAACAAGATCACTCTGATTGCTGTGTTACGAATAACCTGAGGGGCTGGGGGGCAGTTCAAGGGCAGAGCATACTATATAGTTTACTCCTTCCTTAAGCTTGTGGGCTACGGACATAAATAAAGACTGCCCAACTGTGAGCGAGCCGAGGCTAATTATTCAGAGCCTGTAACAAGGGAGTCAGCCACCATCACTCGCCTTGGGTTTGACTCAAAGGCAGGTAGAGCAATGGGAAAGTTTAACAGTAGAAAAAAGGGGATGCCCTGGAGTGCTGCTTTGGTTGAAGGCTGTTGGCTTGAGGAAGCTGGGGGTGAGCCATCCTTTGTGATTGGTTTAGGGAACCTACTTGACTCTCTCTCGTTGGTCTTCTCCTAGGGAGCCCTGGTGCTCACTCAGTAAACAATCTGCCTGCAATGCAGGAGACCTGGGTTCTATTCCTGAGGTGGGGAAGATCCCCTGGAGAAGGAAATAGCAATCCACTCCAGTATTCTTGCCTGGAAAATCCCATGGACGGAGGAGCCTGGAGGGCTACAGTCCACGGGGTCGCAGAGAGTTGGACAGGACTGAGTGACTAGCACTCTCACTCACTCTCATTGGTCCTCAGGTGGCAGCAGGGAGCAAAAATTAGGAAAGCTGGCAGGTGACTGACCAGGTCTTGACTGTGGGGCTGGCTGTTGCAGAGCTGGGGGTGAGAGTTCTGCTTTCATCTCTTCCGGCTGTCTTGCGTCTGTTTTGCGTCTGTTTGGCCTCTCGTGACTATGGTGGGTCTCCACAAGGCAGCCATCTTCATCTTTTGTCCTCTGAGGTACCTGCTGTGCCTAGAGAGTGTCTGCCAATGAGAGCCGCTCAATCCTTGCTGAATTGTGTGTTGCATTTGGCCCGCATAACCTCACTGAGTCCTCGCAACAAGCTGAGGTCTTACTTTTCCCATTTTCCAGAGGAGGAAAGGGGATGCAGAGAGGTTAGACTTCTTAGCCAAGGTCACCCCCATCGGTGAGTCAGGGAGCCAGGGTTCCTACCCAGATCTACCTGACCGTAAAGCAGATGTCGCTTCCAGGAGCTGTTCGTGGTTCTTCTGCAGAAAATGGAGGGCTGGGGAACTCATCCACTCTGCCTTGTGGCAGGAGCAAGTTATACACAGCTTCACGGGTCTCTGAATTTTCAGCTAAAGCTTTTTGTAGAAGATGTGCAGCCTCTTCTGACAGCTTCCTGCACTGATGACCGGTGCCTGGTAGCAAAAATTAATTAAGGTTCCTAGAAGGGAAATTTCCCTTTATTACCTAACCCTGAAGGTGGAAATAGGCTGGCAGTTCACTCTACACCAGAGTTTGGGTGGTTGTCTCAGGCACCAGACAGATTTCTGAGGCCCCCACATTTGAGCCAGGGAGTGTGTGTGTGTGTGTATGAGGTGAGAGCAGGGAGTGGGGAGTGTCTATCATTTATAGCACATGCTTGAAACTTTCAAGTTGAAGCATTGCCATTTTAACTCTCATGGTTGTCATCTTTTGACCTGATGTTGCCACTCATCTCTGTTTCCCATCCCCTCTTTAATCTTGGAATCCAGGTCCCTTGTTCAGAAGTGGACACCAGAAGCAGAGGCCAGAGAGAGGTTGTAGTGTGGGGAAGGTCAGCAGGTGTCACAGCTCCCAGCAGAGGGGGAGCCAGGTCCAGCTAAGGGACTTAGGCCATTTGATCCCTACTGTGTGCTGAGCCCCCTACTGTGAGCTGAACATCACAACCCTGCCGCGCTGACTTAGGGTGCTGGGTCACCAACTCTGTGAGCAATGGGGCCAGGATTTGAATCTGGATCTTTCTGGCTCTACTCCTGTCTTCAGAAGAAGACATCGTTTGATCAGTCAGGAAAAGCTGACCAAGTCTCTGGGGCTGGTCTCATAGAAGCTAACCAGCAGTCTTTCCCCAGGGGCTCCAAAGCCAAGGCTGGGTGGGGAGCTGCTTCAGCTCAGCATGAGGGAGAGCATCCTACCAAGTACTGCATGGCCCGGGGAGGGAGTGAGCTCCCCGCAAGTGGGAAGACTGCAAGCAGGGGCTGTCTGGGTTTGCAGGGCGTGGGAAGGCGGACTCACTGTCCTCTTTAAAGATTCAGTTACAGAATGACTGGCTCCCTTTGGTGAGGCTGCTTATCTGGATCTTGGGCAAAATTATGGAGTATCCTGGTTAATCAGTCCATTAAAGCTTGCTGAGTGAGTCGTGACCTGCAGTAGGTGTCATTCAGAACAGAAGGTCAAGGGAGTCCATTCAGACCTCAGAGTTCTTAGGATATAGCAAAGGCATTATCAGACATCTCGAGTTGGAGAGTCAGGCCAACCTTGTTTAAATCCTAGTTAAGCCATCACTAGTCCATGTGGTCTCCACATTGGCACCAGTGACTAGATGACTCTGATAGAGAGGCCTGTCCCTCATTGAGGCCCATGAGCTAGTTTGTATGACCTTTGGCAGATTCAATAACCTCTTAGTCTTAATTCCTTCCTCTTTAATATGGAGTAACAAGTCCTGCTTTGGGGAGGAAATGGAATAACAGTAATCAGACATCCAGCACATCCTGGCACCAAGGAGACACATCTGAGAAAGAACCCTCATACCCAGGTTGGCTGGCGGAGGCAAACAAGATTCCAACAGAGAGAAGTGTTCGGGATCAGGTGTGAAGGGTGAGGGGCTTCCCAGGGGGCGTTAGTGCAGGAGCTGCAAGTGCAGGAGACTTGAGAGATGTGGGTTTGATCCCTGGGTGGGGAAGAACCCTGGAGGAGGGCATGGCAGCCCACTGCAGTATTCTTGCCTGGAGGATCCCGTGGACAGAAGAGCCTGGCAGGCTACAGTCCATGGGGTCACAAAGAGTAGACCATGACTGTGCGACTAAGGATGCATGTGAAGAATGAGAACATGTTTTTTAAGAGGACAAGAAATATTGTGATCAGATTCCTCCTCCTTCCTCTGTTGCTGATCACCCCCCGCCCCCTTCCCTCCTGCAAAATCAGCCAAAGAGACTTTCTGAAATCCTCTGCTCCTGGAAGCAGTAGCTTTGATTCTGGCCTCCCATTTAACCCTCCCTCCACCCTCACTCCGTGCCTAACTGCCCCTGGGGCGGGCATAGATTCCCGCCCCCCCCATACCTGGAGCAGGCCAAGAACAGCCAAGAACAGGCCTTTTTCCCTGACTTGTTAAGTATGAATTGGAAATTTGTTTCCATGTAGCTCCCTTGCCAAAAAAACAAATGCCCTGAGTAAGCATTCAGATCTGGCTTAGAGGCAACAGAAGCTGCAAATGCAGCTGAATATTTCATGAAGACCTTCTCATACCACATGCTCTGTTCTTTTGGAGGGGGTAGGGTGGGGGCAAGAGCCTGGAGTTTTGGGAGGAAGTCCCATAACTTCCTGCATCTCAGTCTCCTCACCTGTGAAATGTAGTCTTTCAACTAATTGGGGACTTGTGAGGGCATCGGAGGTAATAGAGATGAAGTGTCTGGCAGGGTGCCTAGCCCATTGTAGGTGTTTAGTAAACATTCATTCTCCTGTGGGATTCTTCCTGTTCTTTTCCCAGAATATGTGCTTTTGGGAATAGCATCGTCCTGAATGACTCAGGCCCGCATTAGGAGATCCCTAGAGGGCTTAGGCTCAGGGCAGCCTACCAGCCAGCTCCTTTGAACCCTAGCTTTGAGATCAGGCCTGCCATCCTTGGAGAGCTCTCGGTAGGCAGGATGTCAAGAATTCTCGCTGCTCCAATAACTGTGCTTACTGTCAGTTCCAAACTAAGTCACCCTGTTGGAAGGCTGGTTTAAAATAAAGGTAACAAGCAAATGCCTTCCTGGTCTTTATTCAAAGATGAGTAATTAGAAGAGCAAAATAGAATCCTGATAAGATTTTCCGGCCCAGGCCCCAGCCTCAGGCCAGACCCCACCCCCTCCTATTCCACCCAGGGAGTCAAGCTTGCTGTAATGAAAACAAGAGGAGTGCGGTGTTTTATAACTATTTTTATACCTACATCAGACTTGATGTTAGTGCCTCTGAATTATTTAACATTTTTCTTTCTCAGCTGGCCTCTCCAGCAAGTTTCTCTCTCAGGGCGGAGGGAGTTGTTATTCAGGAAACAATGGAGGCGGACAAACACCAACTCTTAAAGCTTCTGCTTTCCTAGGGTGGCATGACATTATTAGGTATGCTATTATGAAGCAGGGGGGCTCATAAAATGTAGGTGGCAGGTATTCCTGTCTGCGTTTTATAGATAGACATTGGAGACTCAGGAGGGTTAAGCAACTGACCTGAGAGCACACAGCAGGGAGTGAGGGAGTCAGATTTCAAATTCAGGTCTTTCTGACCTCTAAAGTTGGCTGTTTCTATTGAGATGGGGGTCTTTTCTCAGCTGTCCTTTACCCTGTGTGTGTGTGTGTGTGTGTGTGTGTGTTTAGACTAATATCACCTGTTAGCTTCCAGGGCATCTCATCAAGTCACCCCAGGTGACTGGAGGTGGGAAGAAGGACCTCAGAGGCTCAGAAATGAGAAGCCAGGGGCGAGGGAACCCCTCGGTACAACTGTATATTAATGGGAAAACTCGCTGCTTTTAACAGGAGGTCCCTTCAGTACACGTTGCAGGCCCCCACGGTATGTTAACTTGCTTCTGTCGGCATCACCTGTGGGGTAGGAACCCCTCCCTCCCTCGCAGCATCCTCTTTAAAGTGGTGTCTGTACCTCGGGCCTCTTAGAAGGGGGTGATGATTGGCAGCTCTAAACCACCCCGGACAACAGGAGGGAGTAACTAGACTCTTATTACCTGCCTCTCATAATTAAAGTCCATCAGAGACTTTTTAAATGGGTGTTTTGAAATAGACATCCAGGCTTGAAAGGAATGCTACTGTGAGGGGAGATCAGGTCTCCCTGCAAACTGCTGTCCCCTGATACCTGTTTTATTTCAGAGCCAGGGAGGATTATGCTCTTTCCGTATTCTGTTCCTTAAGTGCGTATTTAATTATTGGTGACCTGGAGATGACTCTCTTTTTTAAAACTCTTCACTCTACCTTGGTGAAAACCCCGGTGGAATTACCATATGAACTCTCTGAGGGGGACAGGCCTCTGAAAATCAGCCAGGGACACTTATTCCAAAAGTGCCCATCGTTAGGATTTCAATAAAATGCGCCGGGCTAAAGCAGTTGTTAGTAATGTTAATAACAGTTGTATTTTGATAGGAAGGCACTTTATGAGGATATCAAGTGATATTACAGTCCGTTAAATAAAGTACTGTTTGACCCAGGCAAATTCTTTGATATTAAATTCCAGAGAGCTGTATGAAGTTCTTGGTCTCCGTATATATATATATATGCATGAAAGTGGCTATACCATTTTTTTCCCCCCTGGATGACTCTATTTATGAAAACTTGCAGACTTGGAATGAAGTTCTAAGAAGGCTTCTTATGTGACATAATTTGATTTAAAGTTTTAGGAGCATTTTAAAAATGACCAGTGTGCTTTCAGATGTCTCTGATGTGATTTTGCAAAGGGGAGAGGAGGGAGAAAGAGTCCCACTTTAAAAATTCCTTGTGTGTACCAGAAGCTTCTGTGCAGGGATTATCTCATCTGACGCGCACACAGGTTCCCTGAAAGTAGATATTATCAGCCTGTCTCTGATGGCAAATTGATAATCTGGAAGGTTAAGTAACATCCCTAAGGCTACCCTGCTGGTGGATTTAGGCTTGAACTTGATTCTTGGTCTCCGTATATATATATATATGCATGAAAGTGGCTATACCATTTTTTTCCCCTCTGGATGACTCTATTTATGAAAACTTGCAGACTTGGAATGAAGTTCTAAGAAGGCTTCTTATGTGACATAATTTGATTTAAAGTTTTAGGAGCATTTTAAAAATGACCAGTGTGCTTTCAGATGTCTCTGATGTGATTTTGCAAAGGGGAGAGGAGGGAGAAAGAGTCCCACTTTAAAAATTCCTTGTGTGTACCAGAAGCTTCTGTGCAGGGATTATCTCATCTGACGCGCACACAGGTTCCCTGAAAGTAGATATTATCAGCCTGTCTCTGATGGCAAATTGATAATCTGGAAGGTTAAGTAACATCCCTAAGGCTACCCTGCTGGTGGATTTAGGCTTGAACTTGACTTCATCTGTCTCCTGAGTGGGTGCTATTACCTCTGCCCTGTACTGGCTCCTGGAACTGGATTTCAAGCATTTTTTTTTCCATGAAGGAGAAGAACCCCACAAAAACACTAGTGTCCAGATACATCTGGGAAGTGCCAAATGAGACAGGTTAAACATGTCCGTGCACTGCAGGAATTCTCAGAGCCTTGACGAGACCCACGTGAATCTCCATGAGAGGGAAAGAACACGTAAATGTTCTTGCACTCCCAATAGAAGAGTTTTCAAAAATGTTTGCAGAACCTCTCCTGAGAGCCAAATTCTTTCAGAAACTCCTTGGAGAGTGCTGACCCCATGGATTCCAAAAGAGACAAGGTTCTGAGAAGTGATCAAGGCAGATTGCTCAGCAAGCCCTCTGGCCGCCCTTCTTCTCCAGGAGGCTGCAAGCCTGCCTCCTCTCTCCATTAGTCCCTTAGATAAACGGAGCAGGTTTTCTGTTCCAACTCCTTCCAACCTGTTTTATCAGAAACATCGAAGATTTGAACGCGGTGAGTGAAGATTTAGCTTTTTTTTTAATATGTTAAGTCATCAGGAGGGAGAAAACCTTTTGTGAGGAGGATTTGCATTGCTGAAAGAGCTTAAAGACAAAGATAAGCTTTAAAAATATATGCAGAACAAAGAGAACACAGTGGGTTAGAAGCAAAATATTTAAATCTGCCTTATTCCATTAAGGAGCTTAAAAAAATGTGGCTCCCCTCTCTCTCATTTTTTCTCATTCACAGACACACACACACACACACACACACACACAGGACTTCTCACACC
The DNA here is from genome assembly GCA_006408695.1 of Aepyceros melampus. Lineage (NCBI taxonomy): Eukaryota > Metazoa > Chordata > Mammalia > Artiodactyla > Bovidae > Aepyceros > Aepyceros melampus. The sequence continues at coordinate 67,907 of SJXQ01002166.1, forward strand.
CAAACCCCCCACACCTTGGATCTGAAAGGGAACTGAAGAATAGTCTGGCTCACCTGTGTGCTGGAGAAACCGAAGACCTGGAAGGATGGCTCTAAGCTCCACTCACAAAGCCAATCAGTTGCTGGGACTTCCCGCCAAGGGAAGGACACAGGGATGGTGTCTAACCTCTTCTGAACCCCCGCTATGATGCAGACGCTAATCTCTTACCTCCTTACAACTCACCCAGGAGGAGGGCATTAGCTTCACTTCTAGGGGAGGAAATAAGGCTGGGACAGGATCCACAACACACCATCTATGGCCTATACAGTCCATGGAATTCTCTAGGCCAGAATAGATCCCCAGGGGATCTTCCCAACCCAGAGGTCGAACCCAGGTCTCCCGCATTGCAGATGGATTCTTTACCAGCTGAGTCACAAGGGAAGCCCAGCTGCTTCTGCAGAGGGATTTCAGTCCATATTGCAGCATCACGTCCAAATTTCGAGTTTCTTGACTGCCAAACTAATTTCACAACCTCACTATCTACCTGCCCCTGGCTCACAAGAAAGAACTGGGGGGTTGGTTGCCCCAGTTGCCTTCTAGGGAGACAGGAGGGATCATGTCCATCCCCGGGCTGTGGTTGTCACTGTGGATGCAGGACACAGAGGGAGGGAGCCAGACATGGCCCCGTGGGCGTGGGCTGCACAGCAGCCTTGTTCCCAACTGTTCAGGTGGTTTATAAGCAGCGAGGTGAGTCATGGAGCCGACAAAAGCCACTGACTCAGCCCAGAAAGGGAGGTGCCCTTGGGTCCTTGATTCAGCCTTGCCATGGCTCGCCAGGGCTGGTTTTGAATTCTGTAAAAAGCCAGGCAGGTTTTTATCTTCTTGACTGCTTTGGATGTGAGTTTGTTGCTAAGACAGGGAGATGGCTCAGCTGCCTTCCCTCCATCCTATGCTTCAAACATTTATAAGCCAAGCCTGTTATAGATATGGCCTGGAATATGCACAGTCCCAACAAGGAGGGCTGCCTGCAGAGGTGGTACCTGGTTGGGGGGACCCACATTCAAGTGATGCCACCACTGCTAGACACCGGGTTGGACTCCTCTTGGGACTTTTGGAGTTTAGGGGCTCATTCACAATGTCTGTCAATTAGTGTTTGTCAAGCATGTCCAATTGGCCAAGCACTGTGGTTGGCCAAATCAGGGAAAAACTGCTAACCTTCAAGATACGTGCATGAGAAGGAGTGATTGAAGAAGGATGTAAATGTTCAGGGGCATCCAAGAGGGTCACCCACTTCTGCATAGAGGCCTTCAGGGACGGTGTCACAGAGGAGGTAGAGCTTGAACTGTGTTGAAGGGCATCAAGAGTCAGCCAGGGTAAGTGGAGAGGAAGTTTCCTGTGCAACAACAACATACCAAATACAAACAGGATAATGGGAGATCAAGGTATTTCAAATAGACTCAAGCAAAAGACATCATACTGGGTGATGTGGTAAGAGGGAGAATAGATTGGAAGAGTTCCTAAAAGCCAGCTGCTGCTGCTGCTGCTAAGTCGCTTCAGTCGTGTCCGACTCTGTGCGACCCCATAGACGGCAGCCCACCAGGCTCCCTCGTCCCTGGGATTATCCAGGCAAGAACACTGGAGTGGGTTGCCATTTCCTTCTCCAGTGCATGGAAGTGAAAAGTGAAAGTGAAATCACTGAGTCAAGTCAGCAGGGACCTTCAAAGCCAACCTGCAGAGCCAGCTTATAAGCAACACAGCTGGCGGGGACTCATCAGCCAGGAGTGGCATCTTGCAACCAGCAGTAGCAGTATTCCTGTTGCTCATGTCTGCCATACTGTGCAGTCCCAGGAAGGAATCAGTTGCACTTTACCACCATTGGGAAGACTTCCCCAAAAGAGAAATTCTAGACTGGTGCTTTTCAGTAGAAGTTCCCCAGGGATGGAACTGTTCTGTATTTGTGTCCCCCAATATAGTAGCTGTTTGTCACATGTTGCTATTGAGGCCTTGAAATGTGGCTAGAAATTTGTAAAATTTTCTTTGTACTTGATTGCATTTATAGCACTTATTTATAATGCAGAATTATTTGTCGAATGTATTGTTCTTGTTTAGTTGCTAAGTCGTGTCGACTCTGTGACCCCATGGACTGTCCTCTGCCAGGCTCATCTGTCTTTGGGGTTTCCCAGGCAAGAGTACTAGAGTGGGTTGCCATTTCTTTCTCCAGGGGATCTTCCCAACCGAGGGATGGAACCTACACCTCCTGCATTGGCAGGCGGATCCTTTACCACTGAGCCACCTGGAAAGCCCCACGTTACGTGTATATTCTCTTTCTATTGGTCTGGGCTGGTCAAGGGGGAGGAAGCTCACTTGTAATGCAATGCTATATATATATATGCCACACACACACACACACACACGCACGCACACTGCTGTGTATCATTGCTGATGCTGTATATCTCACTAGGTGTGATATACAGTGAGAAAAGAGCCTCCTTAGAGGTGAGCACTCCACCCAGGAAGAATGCAGGTAAAGGATGACTTAATCTGCCTGAGAGCCACCAGGGTAAGTCTTTAGAGAGGAGAGGCCTTCTTCTTAAAGGGCTCTGAGAGGTTAGGAGCTCTCCCAGTGGGGAAATGTGGAAGGACTCCCCAAGCAGAGGAGAGAACCTGAGGGAAAGGCTGTAAACTCTGCGAAAGTGCATCTCTGAGGGAAGCCAGGTGGGATGGGGTGATCTCAGGAAGAAGGAAGGCCCCTAGGAGGCTTGGACTTTATTCTGATGGGGCAGGGGAGCCAAACATATTGTGTGCTATCCCATTATCAGCAGGAGAGTCACGGGCATCATGCAAGAAGGCAGGAGATGTGAATACTGGGCTGTGTAATTCTGTAAACAAGGAACATGAGCACCATGATTCAAAGCCAAGGATTTGAGGTCAAAGTGCAAAAGTAGACTGTCTTCTACTAGGTTGTGGTTGTTCAGTCGTTAAGTTGTGTGACTCTTTGTGACCCCATGGACTGCAGCACGCCAGACTTCCCTGTCCTTCACTATCTCCCAGAGTTTGCTCAAATTCATGTCCACTGAGTCAATGATACCATCCAACCATCTCACCCTCTGTCACTCCCTTCTTAAACCCTCAGTCTTTCCTAGCATAGAGTCTTTTCAACAAGTCGGCTCTTTGCATCAGGTGGCAACAATATTGGAGCTTCAGCTTTAGTCCTTCCAATGAGTATCCAAGGTTGATTACTTTTAGGATGGACTGGTTCGATCTCCTTGCAGTCCAAAGGACTCTCAAGTGTCTTCTCCAGCACCACAGTTTGAGAGCATCAATTCTTGAATGCTCAGCCTTTTTTATAGTCTCATATCCATACATGCAGAGAAGGCAATGGCAACCCACTCCAGTACTCCTGCACAGAGTCAGACATGACTGAAGCGACTTAGCAGCAGCAGCAGCTGCATCCATACATGACTACTGGAGAAGCCACGCCTTTGACTATACAGAGCTTTGTCAACAAAGTGATATATTAGCTTTTTAATCTGCTGTCTAGGTTTGTCATGGCTCTCCTTAGTATATTGTCTCCTTTAGTACCACTTGCATGTTTAGAGATTTTCCTTCAAGTCATTGAGTTTGAGCCACAGAATGTGCACTGCTGCTGCTGCTGCTGCTAAGTCGCTTCAGTCGTGTCCGACTCTGTGCGACCCCATAGACGGCAGCCCACCAGGCTCCCCCGTCCCTGGGATTCTCCAGGCAAGAACACTGGAGTGGGTTGCCATTTCCTTCTCCAATGCTTGAAAGTGAAAAGTGAAAGTGAAGTCACTCAATTGTGTCCAACCCTCAGTGATCCCATGGACTGCAGCCCACCAGTCTTCTCCGTCCATGGGATTTTCCAGGCAAGAGTGCTGGAGTGGGGTGCCATCGCCTTCTCCAGCATGTGGCACTAGCAGACTATTAAGGAGGAGTCCCTCGTGAGCCACTGGCAGCCTAGACAAGAGAAACTGGTGCCCAGAGAGGTTGATTGGCCTGCTCATGGATGCTCATCGTTCCCTAGCAGCACGAGCCTTGGGTTCTAGAACTTGGTCTCTGGGCTAAGGAGAACTCCAGACTCATTTCCAGTGCCTACGTAATAAGGGTCAATGTCTTAAAGTACACCTGCCTTTGTAGAGCAAAAAGGAAGTCTTTGCAGTGATCCCATCAGTGCACTCGAAATGTGCTCAGTATTGGTGTTCTGATGCCAGTCTTAGGTTTGAGGCTTTCAGTTAACTCCTTTCCACATACCAGTTTTGCCTTTAATGTTATACGATATCAAGATATTGATCAAGATCTCATCTACAGTGTACCTTAGCTAAACTGTCCTGTGTTTCTAGCAAATAGGGAATGACTACATGAGGGGTAATAATGTCAATATTACATTTGTCTGCAGTGTCTGTATTATTATTATTTTTTTTTCTTTGCCACTCTTGGGTCATGCTCCCAAGTCCTGACTTTGCCTGAGAGATGGATGTCAGGCTTGCACAAGAGCAGTTTGAGCGGTGCACTGCCCTCCAGGGTGTAGGGCAAAGGCCTGTAAGGGAACCTGGGCCCACCCCCAGCTTACTGTGGAAAGTAGGCCAAACTAGCTGACCTTGTTGATTCTGCTTCCCCGTCTATAAAACTGGATGTGAATACTGTCTTCATTATGTAGTTATGAGGGTGAGATGCTGTAATGAATTTAAAACTCTTACATCATACCTGTCACATACAGGCATACCTCACTTTATTGTGCTTCCCAGATATTGCATTTTTAACAAACTGGAAGTTTGTGGCAACCCTGCATTGAGCAAGTCTGTTGGCACCATTATTCCAACAATGTTTGCTCACTGTGTGCCTTGGAGTTTGCTTGTTAAAGGGCCCTGAGCGTTTAGAAGCTCTCCAAGTGGGGAAATATGGAAGGACTCCCAGGCAGAGAAGAGAGCCTGGAAAAAAGGCTATAAGCTCTGGAAAAGCACATCTGTGTTATTAGTTGTAATTAATATATAGATACTAATTGCAATTAGTATTGTAATTCTTACAGTATTTCAAACCCTCCATCAGCAAAAAGATTATGATTCACTGAAAGCTCAGATGACAGCATTTTGTAGCAATAAAATATTTTTAATATTTTAAATAAAACTATTTAAATATTTTTAAAATTTTTGCTTATTTATTTACGGCTCTGCTGGTCTTCATTGCTGCGTGAGCTTTTCTCCAGTTGTGGCATCAGGGGCTACTCTTCACTGTGGTTGGCAGGCTGCTCATTGCGGTGGCTTCTCCTGAGGCAGAGCACAGGCTCCAGGGCATGTAGACTTCAGTAGCTGCAGCACATGCGCTCAGAGTTTTGCCTCCCAGGCTCCAGAGCACAAGCTCAGTAGTTATGCACACGGGCTTGGTTGCTCCACAGCGTGTGGGAACTTCCTGGATCAGGAGGCAAACCTATGTCTCCTGCACTGACGGGTGGATTCTTTACCACTGAGCCACGAGGGAAGCCTGCATTAAATATTTAAAATTAAGATGCATATATTTGTTTTTTTAGACATAATGCTATTGCACACTTAATAGACTTCAGTATTGTGTAAATGTGGAGAAGGAAATGGCAGCCCACTCCAGTATTCTTGCCTGGAGAATCCCATGGACAGAGGAGCCTGGTGGGCTACAGTCCACGGGTCGCAAAGAGTCAGACACGACTGAGCGACTTCACCTTTTTTGTGTAAATGTAACTCAGATATGCAGATGACACCACCCTTATGGCAGAAAGTGAAGAGGAACTATAAAGCCTCTTGATGCAAGTGAAAGAGGAGAGTGAAAAAGTTGGCTTAAAGCTCAACATTCAGAAAACGAAGATCATGGCATCTGGTCCCATCACTTCATGGCAAATAGATGGGGAAACAGTGGAAATAGTATCAGACTTTATTTTGGGGGGCTCCAAAATCACTGCAGATGGTGATTGCAGCCATGAAATTAAAAGATGTTTACTCCTTGGAAAGAAAGTTATGACCAACCTAGACAACATATTCAAAAGCAGAGACATTACTTTGCCAACAAAGATCCGTCTAGTCAATGCTATGGTTTTCCAGTGGTCGTGTATGGGTGTGAAAGTTGGACTGTGAAGGAAGCTGAGCACTGAAGAACTGATGCTTTTGAACTGTGGTGATGGAGAGACTCTTGAGAGTCCCTTGGACTGCAAGGAGATCCAACCAGTCCATCTAAAGGAGATCAGTCCTGGGTGTTCATTGGAAGGACTGATGCTAAAGCTGAAACTCCAATACTTTGGCCACCTCATGTGAAGAGTTGACTCATTGAAAAAGACTCTGATGCTGGGAGGGATTGGGGGCAGGAGGAGAAGGGGACGACAGAGGATGAGATGGCTGGATGGCATCACTGACTTGATGGACATGAGTTTGAGTAAACTCTGGGAGTTGGTGATGGACACGGAGGCCTGGCGTGCTGCAATTCACAGGGTCACAAAGAGTCAGACACAACTAAGTGACTGACTGAACTAAACTGAACTTTTATATGCCCTGTAAAACCAAAACACTCATGTGACTCACCTTTTTTGCCATATTCGTTTTATTGCCATGGTTGGGAACTGACTCCTGATACCTCTAAGATACACTTGTAGCAAGGTAACAGTGTAACAAATGTTGACTAGCACTGCTGTTTTTGTCAAGTTTTCCTATCATACCTAATGACTTTTTTCAATAAACAAGTGAAAGGATGCTTAACATCATTAATTATTAGGGAAATGAAAATTAAAACCATAATGAGATTTGACTTCAACCCCATTCAAATGCCTAAAACTAAGACTGACTATACTGAATTTTTGGTGAGGATGTGAAGCAACAGGAACGTAACATAGTGGTACTACTTTGGAGAAAAGTTTGGCAGTTTCTTAAAAAGTTAAATATACACCTGGCTTATAATCCACTACTAGATAGGTCCCTGGAGAAGGCAATGGCACCCCACTCCAGTACTCTTGCCTGGAGAATCCTATGGATGCAGGAGCCTGGTGGGCTGCAGTCCATGGGGTCGCTAAGAGTCAGACATGACTGAGCGACTTCACTTTCACTTTTCACTTGCATGCATTGGAGAAGGAAATGGCAACCCACTCTAGTGTTCTTGCATGGAGAATCCTAGAGACAGAGGAACCTGTTGGGTGCCATCTATGGGGTCACACAGAGTCGGACACGACTGACGTGGCTTAGCAGCAGCAGCAAATAGGTCCCTAAAGAAATGAAACATATTTACATACAGAGTCCTGTATAGGAATGCTCACAGAAGCTTTGCTTGTAAGAGCCAAGACCTGTAAATGGACCAGATGTCCATCAGCAGGTGAACAGTAAGTACATTTTCATGTAGCCCTTACTGTGAAATGTATGCAGCAGTGAAAAGGGAATGGATTCTTGATAATCCCAGTAACATAATCCCAGTCTCTAAATAATTATACTGAGTGGAAAAAGCTAGCCAGAAAAATATGTACAGCCTGAGTCCATTTATAGAAAATTCTACAAAATGCAAAGTACTATCTTGTGATAGTAAACAGATTGGTGGTTGCTTGGAGAGGGGTGAGGGGAGGAGGGTATGGGGAAACTTTTGGGGGTGATGGATATGTTCACTCTCTTGACTGTGATGTGTAGCGATGCTTCACATTGTATGTTGGTACCAAAAATCAAGTTACACAGTTTAAATAGGTAAAGTATTATATATCAGTTATAGCTCAATAAAGTGTTTTTGAAATTAACGTCTACTCCAAGGAAAGACGAATGACGTACTCAGAGTGTGTTTATAAAATGATGGGTTAACTTCAGATGCTACCGTAGTGAATAGGGTTGGACTCCTAGTTCTGCCATTTGCTGTGTGGTGTTGGGCAAGTTACTTAACCGCTCTGAGCTGCAGTTTTTCATATGAAAGTGGAGCCTGTATCACATCACTGCTGGGATATATAAAGGTCTTAGCACAGAGTCTGGGCTCTCCATAGTGAATGCCCCCAGTTGCTCTCTATAATGTTAGTATCTCCTACTTTCAGATTTGTAAAGTACTTAGCTACCCCATACCCATAGCAAGCAGGTACAAATTCCTATGAATCAAACTGAGTTAATGCTTTGTTCTTCCTTGGGGCACAGTAATGGGTGTTTCCAGGGTGCTCTAAAATAGTTTGCTCCTTTTGGTTGATTAGGCATGTCTTAATCTCACAAATCCCAGTTCCTTTCAGCAAACATTCTTTGAGGGGTTGGGAGGACTTCCCAAAGGAGGGACTAATCACAGCATCTTAGAATTAGATGAGACTGGGACAGTCTCTAATCCAACACTGTCATTTGATAGGGACGGCCATTGAGGCTGGGGATGGAATCTTGCCCATGGTTACAAAGTGGTGGGGTAAAGAGTGAACCTGGTCTCCTGGCCACCCAGCTAGCCAGCTTGCCTGTGCTCCCCTAGCGCTTGCCTCTAAGCCAGACTGCATTTCACAGATGGAACAGTGGCAAGGTCAGCTGAGGTCATGTCCCAGTGATCAGATTTAATGGATTTTAAATGAATGAGGTTTTCTGCCCAGATCTTAGATTCAAGGAGCTCAGGAGACAACAGCCAAGGTTTTGGCATTCTTTGTGCATGACCCAGGCAGGACACTCTGGGCTCTGTCTCTCTACTCAGCTCCTGTGTGTGTCTACTCCTAGAGTTTCAGAAGCATTTATGTAAGATTGCTTTGGGAATGCCTGTTAAAAAAAAAATGAAAGCCAGTTACGTTTTTACTGCATGGGCCATAACATGTAAGGCTAAAAGAATTATATCTGTTTTCAGTAGTGAACTGGTTGAAAAAGTAAGTTCTTGGAGGCCCAATTCCAGAAGATTGACAAGGGAAGCTGTAGACAGAGCACAGATACCCATGCCCCCCACCCCCCACTCGCCATGCCTTCAGTTCTCGGCATCTCTTACTCGTGAACATAGGCACTAACAAGGAACATGAGCACCACGATTCAAAGCCAAGGATTTGAGATCAAAATGCAAAAGTAGACTGTCTTCTACTAGGTTGTGGTTGTTCAGTCGGTAAGTTGTGTCTGACTCTTTGGGACCCCATGGACTGCAGCACGCCAGACTTCCCTGTCCTTCACTATCTCCCGGAGTTTGCTCCAATTCATGTCCATTGAGTCAATGATGCCATCCAACCATCTCACCCTCTGTCACCTCCTTCTTCTTAAACCCTCAATCTTTCCTAGCATCAGAGTCTTTTCCACCAAGTCGGCTCTTTGCAACAGGTGGCAACGGTATGGGAGCTTAGCTTGCCTTTACAGCCTTTCTTTCTCCTGGTCCTCGGACTCAGCCTATGGGAAATTTAGGAAATGGAAAGAGTCAGAAGTTCAGTGACTTCTAAGATCCCCAGCTTCTGTGCAGCAATTTGAACCTAAGCCTTCCTGCTTAGGAATCCTAGCTCTTCACTATTCCAGGCCAACTATTCTACAGTTTCTCTTAAGGCTTTGAACTCAAAGGAAGTATCTTCCTGTGTGTGTGTGTGTGTGTGTGTGTGTAGTGGGGGGTGGGGAGTGAGGAGTGTGGGCAGGGCCAGGGGATTTCTTTTCCCTTCCAGGGCAAAGTCAAGTTGAATTTTGAAATTTGGAGATAAATTATATGTGTCTTTCCGCATCTATTTTTTTCCTGTTGTCAGTATAGGACACATGAATAACATCTATAGAGAGCCACAAGATATTGGTCATCCTTTCTCTTAAAATATTTGCTATGTATGCTTTGTCTGTGTGTGTGCATATATGTAGGAATATATCTTTCTTCACTTTTGCAGATATGGTTTTTTTGTACATACTTCGGCATACTTCTCTTAAAAAATAAGGATTTTGTATGTGATTGTGATATATTTATATCTAAGAAAAATGGTGATAACTTACAATTGTCATCTAATGTCTAGTCCATATTCAGATTGCCCCAATTGTCCAAAAAATGTATTCATAGCTTTTTTTTTTCCCTTCTCAGCGAGGATCCACATAAAATTTATGCATTATATTTGGCTGGTATGTTGAACCAGCATTCTTAATAAGCAGTGTTCATGAGCTAGAATCATCTCCAAATTAGAGTGAAAAAGACCTCTCCAGCTGAGGCAGCTGTTAAGGGTTGGCCTTGAAGCTCCCTTGGGAACATCCATGCCTTCCCTCCGATGTCTGTGGACCGATCAGTGGGAGGAGCTGGAATTACCCTGTCACGGGCGGAGAGCCCCGGTGAGGCGGGGACAGGTGGAGTGAGCTCGCTGCCTGCCAGGAAGGCTGTGGGTTCCGAGGCAGCTGAAACCACATGACTGGAATCCATGGCCAACAGTTGCTCAAGAAGCAGGGAGTTGCCGCAGGACTTTGTAAGCTGCCTGGAGCGTGAGCCCGTGGCGGCCAGCCTCGGGGATGGGGGAGAATTGCCAGGGTGTTTGGGAACCCTATGTGAAATAGGAAAGGAGTTGGAACACCGGGGGCCTAGAGTATGTGTTTGTCCTCTGACTTCTTTTTCTGTTTCTCACTTCATCCCTCTTGAGGATGAACATGTCCTATGGAGAGACATGTGGAATCTAGATTCTCCTTGCTATAGATGGACCAGATGCCTCTTACTTGTGACAGTATCATTAAGGCATAGTCTGAGTGATAGCTCTCTCAGGAGCTGCACCCTCGTCTTCATTGCATAGTGACCCTGACCCCTATCCCCCTCCCCTCTGGACTGACTGCTGCGTTCTTAGCGCGGATACGGTGTGGCTGTGGTCGCGTGAAGAGCTTGTGGAATAGACCACGCTGATCCAGAGTGGCATGTGCTGGGACCGGGCAGAACTCCGTGGGAGCACACGGAAGAATGAATGAGTGGAGGGTACATGTGTGAGAGCAAAGTAATTAGGTATGTTTTCCAGAAGGCTAGTACTCGGAAGTTATTGGGAGATGGGATAAGTGTTTATTTATTTGATAAGTACTTATAAAGTGTTTATGCAATGGCACTGTTATTAATAGAAGTGCTTTATGAATAACTCATTTAATTTGCTTACAACCCTTATGACATCAGGACTGTTGTTTCCCCAGCCTTATGTTTGAGGAATGCAGAGGATGGAAAGCTTAGGTGACTTGTCCCAGGTAGGGAATAAGCAGTGGAACCAGGACTTGACCCCAGATAATCCAGTTTGGGCTTCCCTGGTGGCTCAGATGGTAAAGAATCTGCCTGCAATGCGGGAGACCTGGGTTCAGTCCCTGGATCAGGGAGATCCTCTGGAGAAGGGAATGGCAACCACTCCAGTAGTCTTGCCTGGATAATTGCATAGACAGAGGAGCCTGGCGGGTTCCACGGGATGCAAAGAGTCAGACACAAGGGGATGACTAACACTTTTTTACTTTCACTTTCAATCCAGTTTCAGGGTCCACGCAGCCACTTCATTATGTGTTTGAGTGGAATTAGATGTTCCAAGCTCAGGAAGTCACTCCAGTAGCCCAAAGGTGTGTTCCAGGGGCGGCATTAAGGCTGTCCTGCGTGGCCAGACAAGCAGAGGCCCTGCCACCCAGCTGGGTCATCTGGAAGGAGCCAGACTGCCTGCCAATCCTGGGGCCTGATACCGCACCCCCTGCTGGGTACCCTCATGTGGCAGAGAGCCTGCCCATTCCTTGAGGATGCCCTTGGACTGGACTAGCCAGCTGAGTGGTACATGGGGTTGGGGAGGCTGTGTTGTCTTGGGGTGTTCAGGAAGGTTCCAGCGTGGTCATGGTGGCTCGGCCAGCCTGCCTGTTCCTCATTGTAACCTTGCCTGATCACAGGGTCTCATCCCCCGGCAGGAAGGCTGAGCCAGTGGAGCTCTATGGTGACATGATGCAGCCAAACAGACCCTCTGCTCCTCTTGGATCCCCCACAAAGGAGAAGTCCCCAGGGGCAGTGGCTGTCACAGTCATGGCATTCCCTCTCGAGGCTGAGCATTTGTTGGTGTTTAACAATGCTGTTCGGTGGTTTCAATGGCTGCAAATGCTTGTCGTTGCGCGTCAATGGAGCTGAGCTAGGATCAGCAGGGAGGAGCCTCCCAGAGTTGGAAGGATGCTGAGACATCTTCCAATCAGCTCCTGTTGAAGCTTTGATCACTTCAATTGGACACATCTTTCCGGAGCTTATGACAGTGCCCGGAGATGAGATGAAGGAAAGATCAGGGAGCTTTCCGCATAGCGGATGCTCTTCTTTCCTGCCTTTCATGCAAAGGGGAGCTGAGAGGGAGCAGGGCTGAGATAGGAAAGTACCGGGAGAGCAGCTTCAAGGAACATGGTAGCAGAGAGAGGGGGCCAGGTCTTCTAAGGGCCACACCTAGATTTGATTCTTGGCTCCACTGCTTATTTCTCTGTGATGGACAGTAAGTTGCTTAACCTCTCTGAGTCTCAGTTTCCTTGAATGTTAAATGAGCTCTTAATAACCTACCTCTGTTGGTTTGTCCAGGACAGTGCCCAGGACATTGCATTAATTCTCACTAAATAAAAGCAAGGGGAGGGCCATTTAGCACAAGGGTATACATTGCTGCAAACCTCAGCAGGTCCTTTGTGCGTTACTTATTCACAGCCGTGCAGTCTCTGGAGTTTGATAGGAATTTGAAGAATGTGGTGTGGTCTGGAGAGGAGTAGGCAGTCTGCGCATCCTCATATCACTGAGGCTTTGAGCACTCCTCTACCCTATCTGAACCTCACTCTTTCTGTCTGTGAAATGGCCACATGTCTTATGTGGAAGGGTTGGGACTTGCCTGGAAGGGTCTGATGAATGGAGGCAGGAAATCAGAGACAGTTCAGGCTATGGATGCTGGCTATATGATGCAGTGACCTCATCCACCAGTGTGCATGTTTGTGTGCCCATGTGTGTTTCTACAGGGAGGGGGATGGTTAGCAAGGGGGTAGGGGATGAAGGCAGCCCAGATGTGGAGAGAGTTGCTCAAGGAATCACCTCTTTCTGCAGAGTGTAGGGCTTATTATGGAGCTTGATCTCTCAAGAAGATAAGAGGAAGAAATAGGGAATGAAAGTACTCACTCTTATTAAATGCCAACCAAATACCAGGCACTTTATAGCTCTAAGCTCTTTACACCCTGTAGCTCTTAGCTGTGAATCCATTAGACAGATGATACTATTCTTAGTTTTTGAGATGATCTCAGGGAAGATTAGAGAAGGCAAATAATTTGCCCAAAGTCACACTGCTCTCTTAATTCCAAAAACTCTTCCATTAAACCTCTCTGCTTGTTCATAGATGTGTCTCAGGAAAGGGCTCTCTTTGAGAAAAGGAAGGGAGTTGATATGAAGAGGTGAGAGTATAATTCCTGTTTATATAAGCAGTTCTAGAAGGTAACCCAGAGAAGGCAGTGGCAACCCACTCCAGTGTCTTGCCTGGAGAATCCCAGGGACAGCAGAGCCTGGTGGGCTGCCATCTGTGGGGTCCCACCGAGTCGGACACCACTGACGCGACTTAGCAGCAGCAGCAGCAGCAGGAGGTAGCCATTTCCAAGTGACAAATACTAGTCATTTAACCAGTAATGTTTGTGGAGCGCTGGCCAGGCATAGTTCCAGGTGCCACAGATGAAGCAGAGCCAGGCCCTGCCCTCGTGGAGAAGTGTTAATAAGAGAAAGTCAATCAGTTCAGAGAGTGGTCAGAAAGAAGATGGGACCAGAGGGTATGATAGACTGCAGGTGGGAGGCTAAGACAGTGACTTAGTTCTTAGAGCTTGAGTTCTCCCCAAAGCTTCCTGGTGGTTCAGATGGTAAAGAATCTGCCTGCAACACGGGACACCTGGGCTCAGTCCCTGGATTGGGAAGATCCCTTAGAGACGGAAATGGTAACCCACTCCAGTATTCCTGCCTGGAGAATTCCATGGACAGAAGAGCCTGGCAGGCAACAGTCGATGGGGTCACAAACAGTTGGACACGACTGAGCGACTGACACTTTCATTTTCTCCTCAAAGCAGGAAGGAAGGAGTTTATTTGTGTGGTGATTCCAGGGGGATTGGTGAGAGAGCAGGAAGGGAGATGAGGAAGGGAGGAATGCTAAGAGCAGGTGCATCGGGGATTGGGTCACGACCAGGGCCGTGGGGCTCGGGCTCAGTCCTTCGGCTTCTGTCCTTTGGGTGCTCTCTGAGAGACGCCGATGTACGGGCCAGACAGTTGCTACCTCAGGGGCCAAGGAAGCTGAGGTGTCCATCTACCAAGGTGCGCTCCTCACTGGCTGCAGATTCTTCCAGGAGTACTAGCCTCCAGGTGCTCGCACGCGGCTCTGTGCGTGGGTCTCCAGAGGGCCCAGCGACGAGATGAGGTGGGAGGCCCGGGTGGTCTGGAGACGGTCGGGGGACACCGCAGGCGGACCGAGGGCATCTGTGGTCGCTGCTGCGGGTGCTCTGGTTGGAGAGACGGCTGGGCGCTGAGGCCTGAGAACCCGAGGTTGGCTCAGAGGCAGTGAAAGCCACAGGAGTCCTGGGAAGCCATCTTTCCACTCTCGTCTGTGGGAGCCTGGATTCCAGGAGTGAAAGCTTGTCGGCCAAGGCCCCGCAGCCACTAATCTCAGGCCAGGCTGGGGCTCTGCTGTCCACATCCCTCTTTCATCCCTTTTTCCTGGGTCACACGGTGTGCCTCACTTTTTGGTTTTTTTTTTTGGCCATGCCATCGCAAAGAGTCGGACACGACTGAGCGACTGAACTGAACTGAACTGATGGCATATGGGGTTTCAGTTCCCTGACGAGGGATCAAATCCTCATCACCTGCCTTGAAGGGCATTGGAAGTCCTTAGGCTTCATTCTTTAGCCAGAGAGCTTACAGACGGCCTTAGAAAGACATCTCTTTTCAGATGATTTAAATCTTGCTCCATCACACCAGGCTCTACCATGATTAAATGTTTCAGATACTAACCAGCATGCCCTCCACTCCATTCTCTCACTGGGTTATACGTAGCCCCAAAGCCAATTTCCAGCCCTTAATATAGTCCACTCTTTCTAGAAGAGAAGCTCACAACCAGGAGCTTCTCTGGTTGTGAGACACACACAACCAGGTATGTCTCTATGAGTTATTTTAAAATCAACAAGGAGCAACAATGACAACACAACACACACACACACACACACATGATCTATCCCCCACAGACAACACAATATAAATCAGGCAGAAGAAGATAAAAAGTCTACTTAACCCTCCCCATTTATTCTGTTCGACGGCAAAGTGCTTTACAAAGCCCATGCAGTTATATTGTTATTTTACAGTCATTAAATCTGCCATGAGCTCCAGGGAAAGCCCAGATGCCCTCGTGCCCCTCTGGTTTTGCCCGCAGGCTGTCTGTGAGTTCTGCACGATGCCACTACGACAGGGTGGCTCCTGGGCGAGTGTGGTCCTTCTTAACCTGGTGACTCTTCGTTTTGATGAGCTGCCCACCACATGCATCTTCCTTTTTATCAGCTGACATTTTCTAACATCATTATGCGTAGAAGAGACAAACATGATTACTTGGGATGAAGTATCATTCTCCCCCACTGCAGTTCTGTTCTTTTCTCACTGCAAGAGGGCATTTAGTGGAGAAGTGAGTATCCATTCTCTCTTGCAGATCATTCATCAGTGATACTGATAGGGCTGGCTGGTTGAATACCCATTATATGCCAGGTATTTGGCAGATTTTAGGCACAATTTCATTTAATGTAATCCTCGTGATGACCTTATCCAATAGTGATCTTCTCCTTAGCCTCTGTGATGTGCCTAAGGTGATACCTAAAGCAAGGAGAAAAATCAAGATTTGAACCCAAGTCTAATTCTAATGAATGATGGTTGGATGAATGAATAATTCTAATGAGTGATGATGGGATGGCATCACCTCCTCAATGGACATGAGTTTGAGCCAACTCTGGGAGATAGTGAAGGACAAGGAAGGCAGGCATGCTGCAGTCCATGGGGTTGCAAAGAGTCAGACACGACAGCTAGTGAACAGCAACAATAACCAATTCTAAAGCCTGTGATCACCAAACCAGGTAGTTCTCAAAGTGTGGTTCCCAGACTTGCAATGTCACCTGAGACGTGCATCCTCAGGCTCCTCTCAGACCTATGGAACGGGCGACTCTTCAGTGGAGTCCTGTACTCAGTGTCTTATAAAGCCAGCCAGGTGCCTCTGGTACACTCCAAAGTCTGGCAAAGACAGTCGTTGCCCATTTGTTAAGTGCTAACGCATGTTTCAACTAGAGGTTAAACTTTGAAGGAGCTTTGAAATTCCCCCTCCCCTCTGGGAGTGTCATTAAAGTGAAGAAAATCCCAACATTTATTTTTCCTTTAGGAAGCATGCCTTTAAAATTTGGAAAGGTTTAAACTTTCAGCCAGCTATCTGGATTTGTATCTAGGTTTCATGACTTATTAACTGTGTGATTTGGGGAAACTTATTTAACCTCTATAATCCTCAGCTTCCAAGCCTGTGTGTTACAGATAAAATAATCCTTTGCAGGATTCTTGCGAGGATTAAATGAGTCAGTGTCTGCAGCAGTGTTGAGCATAATGCCAACTGTATCATAAGGATCCAGTAAATATTAGCTAATTGTTAATAACTGTATGGTTGACTTGCTTGTGTTAGCTATTATTAGTAATAATATCTAAGCTGATGTAACATTTTTAAAATTGTATCTATTTAGAAGTTCAGCATAGGTTTTATGAAGTAGTTTTCTGTAACTAACTTAAGTAATGTTTTTAAAGCCTGTCATTCTTATGTTTGAATCTTAGCAGTTAGTAGGGTTATCAGTGTAACTGTCTGAAAGAGAGCATCAGTGTGCAATTAAAAATCATTTATGGAAATCTGACACACAGTAAGTGCTCATCCATGTTTGTGGAATAAGAAATGAATGATCAGTCCACAGATACCACTTCTAAGTCTGAATGTTGCCCACATACAGTCAGTTCAGGGGAAGGAGGCTGAAAGCTATCTCCTGTTCTCTAGCATGAGCCCAGCACACAGGGTAGACTGTGGCTTGGAAGTGAGGGGTCAATAATTCTTGCTGATTGAATTTTTAAAAGAAATGCTTATATCTTTAATCTCTTCTATCATAACATGCTTCAAGATCTTATAAGCAAAGATCTAAGTAAAAATATAGTTTTCCTCCCCATATACTTTCCTGCCTAATATTTTTTTAAATGAAATTTTCAAAGAGTGATCAAACAAGACTTAGGAGCCAGGAGACCTGGATTCTTGGTTATGCTTTCCTGCTGGCTTACCTTGGATGTGATAGAGGCTGGTCACTGAGCTTATAGCATCTTTTATCTGTGTGTAAGTGGAGAAGGTTGGACTAGGTCAGCATTTTCCACTGGGGGACCAGACAGGTGTCTGTAGGTGTGTTACTTTAGCACAATGGTGAGAAAGTCCATTCCATTTCTGTTCATTCTTTTTGACTGAGTTGAAGAAAGAGCCTGATTATGGTGCTGGTAGGAATTTAATATTTTTTGTGACTCTTGCCAATCTCCATTTTAACAGAAGTCTAAGTCTGGATAAGAAGGCAACTGTCTACCTGGTTTTAAAAACTCACCGTGTTTATTTTTAAGCTTTTTCTTCTGTACGTGACAAAATGATCATTTTAATTTACCATAATGAGATACACTTTCCTTATTTTGAATAAATGGAATCAAGAAACAAAAAGTAAGTGGAATAAAAAAATAGGTTAATAATAGTGGAGATAGCCTAAAGGTGTGGTGGAAATCACGAAAATGGAGCAAGAAGGTTAGAACCTAGATGATGGCCGGTAGGCTTTGGGCCCTACCAGTCAGGAGTCAGTACAGTGAGGCAAGGAAACCTCCTTTGGGTCAGAACTGATGTCTGTGCAAGAGGGGGCTGGGGAGCGTCGGCCCAGGCACAGTGAGAGGAGCAGAGCCACCAGCGTGGGCCCTGACCCCACTCAGGAGGTTAGGGTCCTGGCTCTGGGGCGTGTCTTTGGAGAAACTTCCACAGATAATGCTCTTGCCAGGCAGGGTTTCAGATGAGGACGTGAGTTTCAGTGCACGTCGAGAACACAAAACTGTCAAGAATACAAAAATCCTTAAGGAAAAGCAGGAATGCAGAGAAAGTGGATGGACAGAAATATTCACCACAACATTATTTATATGCTCAGAGGACTGGAAAGCACTTTCCAGGTCAACATTAAGGTGAAAGTTATTTAGTAGCATCCCTGGGACAGAATAGATCTACGTTTTCAAAATTAAATGTATGGGGACTTGCGGAGATGTGGGCAAATGTTTAGAGGACATTGTAAGCGGGGGGAAAGCCCCCAGAAATGTAAGCACATCTGTAGCTTTAACTATATGAACTACAGAAACAATTCAAAGTAAAATTTATGAGAGTGTTAATAGGAGTTGTTTCTGGCTAATGTGATTATGTGTCCCTCTAGTCACAAGCATCAGTCACATCGACCTGATTAAAATCCTGACTGTGTTGTTATCAATGTGTGACCTTAGACAAGCCTTTAACCTTGTGTTAGTTCCCTCACCTGAAAATGGAGGGAGTTCCTTTTCCCTGGGATGTTGTGAGCATTAAATGAGGTGATGCATGTGAGATATTTGTCAGGGTGCCTGGCTCATAGCAACCTCTCAGTAAATAGTACCTGCCACTGTTTAATAACAACCATGTCATAATAATGTTACTGTTATCATTATTCCTACTATTATTACTGCTGGTGAATTTGGACTGTGTAACGTGTTACAATGTCAAAGAATCAAGCTGTGAAAATTTAATCCTGAAGGGGTCCCCTTTGCCCGTTGTATAAACACACACACACGCACACAGTTGCTAAATGAACAGATGCACAATTCCCTGGTGGCTCAGCCAGTAAAGCATCTGCCTCCAAGGCGGAGGCCTGGGTTCGATCCCTGGCTCAGAAAGATGCCCTGGAGAAGGAAATGGCAGCCCACTCCAGTACTCTTGCCTGGAAAATCCCATGGGCGGAGGAGCCTGGTGGGCTACAGTCCATGGGGTCACAAACAGTGAGACACGACTGAGCGACTTCACTCACTTCTTCATAGTGCACACCCCCTACCCGAGTGCCGAGCACCCTGTGTGCAAAATGGCTCCATATCCACAGCTTCTTTACAAGAGGACCAACCTCTGCTACAGGCACAAAGGCATCGTTCACCTGGCACTCTGCGTGGCACACACAGCTTGCCCTTTTTCCCTCCCCTTTTTTTAAAATAGAGGTGAAATTTACAAAAGATTCACCATGAGCCTGTCTAAAGTGTACAAGTGAGTGGCAGTTAGTACATTCACAATGTTGGGCAACTGTCCCCTCTATTTAGTCCCAAAACATTATCACCCCAAAAGGAAACCCCTCACTCATCAAGCAGTCACTCTTCACTACCCCTCCCCGCCCGCTGGCAACCACCAATCTCCTCCCTGTCTCTGCAGCTTTGCTTTTCATTTCCCCTGGAACCATGTGTCCATCTTGAACCTTGCATTCTCTTGGGTTGGTGCTCATAGGTCTCTCTTCTTCTCCAGTTGGTTCAACCCCCACTTCCTTGAGACAAAATGTCCCAGTGAATTCATTTAAAATAGATTTTTTCCTCTCATCGAGGATTTGGGGTTTCGGGGACTGAATCCTAATGTCAGGTGATTTAGTCCCCATGGGTGTGCTGTACAGAGGCATCACTGTGGGGCGGCTGCTTCCTCCCAGGGTTAGGTCTTTGTGAGCCTCGCTGATGCTGAGCTGGGAGGTGGGGGTGGAGCACACCAGCTCTCCAGCTGGTAAGTCCAGGCCTTGGGGCTGCACTGCTGTCCCAGAACAAGACCTGGTTTCCAATCCTGGCTCTGCAATCTCTGTGCCTGTGACCTTGGTCGCAAGGCAAGGCACTCACTGAGCCTCAGTTTCTGCATTTCTAAAGGAGTGATTGCTGTGAGTTTTCTGTAGAGGATTAAATGAGTTGGTTAGGTAGCATCACCAACTTAATGGACATGAGTCTGTGCAAACTCCAGAGGATAGTGAAGGACAGGGAAGCCTGAAGTGCTGCAGTCCATGAGGCTGCGAAGAGTCGGACATGACTTAGCGGCTGAACAACAGCAACAAAGGAGTTAAGGGCTGTGAGAGGCTCTGGCAGATCTATGTCCACCATAGCTTTGCTGGGCTTTCTTGGAGGCAGAGGAGTATGTTAGAAAGATTACCCCAGAATCCTGAATCAAATGACCTGGGTTTAAGTTGTGGTCCTGCTACTTATCAGTCCCTGGCCTATGGGAAAGAATGGAAAAGAAGGCTGAGGGTGGGCAGCCTCACTTCTTCCACGAACAGCCCTGTGAGGTAGACAAGTTGTGTAAGACGCTCCTTCATAACCTCCTCATCTACAAGATGGGCATCGCAGACCCTCCTTTGCAGGGCTGTTGTGTGGACATACGGACCATGCAGAGAAGCGCTGTACACTGATTCTCATACATGTGGGCAAGTGGTATTGAACATGCCTCATAGGTAATGGACTCAAATGTCCTCCTGGGCTGGGCTGGTTACATTGTGGCCAGAACAGCAGAAGACAGGTGGGGGGAGGGGAGTAAATGGGGGGGGCATTATCTTGGGAACTGACAATGATAAGGTGTGGACAATAGCATTGTAATTGAGTTTTTTTGTTGTTTTTTTTTCCCATATGTAACCCAGCTAGTAACAGCGTGGTGGGGGCTCAGACTGAATGAGTGAGTTGTTTTCCTTTTTGATCCCTTTCTTGAGAATAAATAAGCCTCAGTTTCTTTATTTGCAAAATGAAGATATGAGTACCTTCTCTGACCACTTCACAGAGTAGCTGCAAAGAAAAAAATGAGATTAAAAAAGATGTACATGAAAGCGTTTTGTAAACTGTAAAGTGCTGTGTAAATGTAATGAACTATCATTTCATTTAAAAGGTATTGTTTTGTTGGTACTCATGCAAAATAGAGCTGGTTCTCCTCTGTAGTCAGGCGCTGATCGCTTTTTGTGTGATGAATGTGCCTAGGGGAATTGCAGGTTAGTGTGTCTCCTGCTTTATCCAAGTGGTCTCTGGGCTGGAAACGATGGAGAATTCCTTCACTAAAGGCCATATCTTTTGAGTCTATTGACAGCATGTCATGTGGAACTCAAAATTGCCTTCATGAATGCAGATAGATTGCATCTATTAGTTCCTTCTTGTCATCATGACCTGTCAGAAGGGAAATTAAATGTGCCTACAAATATTTCAATATTTATGCTGTGTGCAAGGTTTAATATTCATCTGGAGCAGTGAGTGCAAAGAGAAATAAAATCCACATCCTTTCCTTCGGGTTAGGAGATTGCTCGGTTCAGCAAGAACCCTCTGAGCAACTCCTGTGAGCTAGTGAGTGCATAATATACTAGGTGCTATGGAAAACAGACACCAAATTCTAATACTGACACCTTCACTTGGCCTAGTCTTTCAGAAGCCATGGAGAATCTGAGGTCATTCCCGGGGGATGATGAAATCTGTCCAGAGGATGGAAAGAGGGAAGTAGGCAAAGTGGAGGTCAGTCTAGTGGAGAGATGTTTGCAGAAACAGGGGAGTGAGAAGGGTGGAAGGTGAGGAGTCCATCAGACACCAGAACCCACTCGTACCTGTTAAGATATGGGCATGTGCTTGCAGGGGGCACCAAGAGATAGGAATCAGTAGTTCACAGTTATAAAAATCCCCAAAAGGCTTTAAATATTTGCATGAGGAAACATACCAAAGAAGATGACTCTTGGCCAGTGTATTTTTCTAGCAATGAAAAAAAAAAGGATGTACAAACATATTGTTAGAACTATGAAGGGGAGAGCCCCATGAAAGGGATGGCTGGTAAATGAAAATAAATTGCAAAGTCTTCTGTGTTGTTGAAAAACACACTGATAATTGAAGTGTCATTGTTACTCAATGTTTTGAATATGCTGTTCTTACTGTTTTTCTTTCTTTCGGTGCAATAAAATGTAATGATTTCCTAAGTTCACTCGTGACTTCATTCCCCTAACCCTATTTTTTCCCCAGTAAGGTCCTAAATTCCTCAAGCCTGACTTCTCCTCCCCAGGGGTTTTCAGAAACCCAACCCCCCTGGTTGGCGAGGGACTGCTGTGTGTGAAGTGGTAACTGCCCTCAAGGAGCTTACAATCTAGCTGGGGGTAAACGACTTGCACATGAACGCATCTAGACTGTGAGCTTCTAGAGGGCAGGGACCTTACCCTAAGTCATCTCTCTTCTCACCCTGCACACCCTCCCTGAGGGACCTCATCCATCCCATGGCATCGACCACCGCCTGTTTGCCGAGGACCCTCTCAGCTGGACTGTCTCCTGTGTGCCACGGCCCATCCAGCCATCCAGAGTTGTGAGATGTGGGATGCTCTGCTGGACTCCACCTGGTCACCAAAACCCAACTTGTCCTGTCTCCTCTGAGCCCGCCCTGGCTCCTGGGCTCTGGGGCTCTGTCCCCTCAATCAAAGACCCAGAGGTCACTCTTAATGGACTGAGCTTGATGGAAAAATGCTTACACCTGAATGTTAAGCGAAATGAGTTTATCAAATTGTTGAGACGTTGTGAACTCATTCATGTTAAACATGCAGGTTGAAAGATGGAGAAATGTTTCTGAATGAGTTGTCTGCCTGTGAGAAATGGTTGATGTTTTCTTTGGTATGGTTGTGCTTTCTAAATCTCTTGCCATAAATTTATATTACTTTTATAACCAGCAAAAGTATCTCATAAGAAATGGTTAAAAGGTCTCACTTTGAATGTCCCCTTCTTGGGGAAATATTCCTATCCCTCTGTATTCCTTCTGGAGTCCGAGGCTCTATCCCCTGCAGCCTCAACACCTGTGCTTATCCCACTGGGGGACTTGCCCCACTGTGTTCTCTTCCCAAGTTTCCACCCCCCCAGAACCCCAGACTGTGAGCTCCTTGAGGGCAGAAACCAGGGCTTACTTGTCTTGTATTCCCACTGCCTAGCACAAGGCTGACACAGGTAACCACTCAATACATGTTTGTTTTTTAAAAGGAAGAGAGGGAGGGAAGGAGGATGAAGAATAATACGGAAAGGCCATCAGGATTTTCTTGCTTGCTTTTTTTTTAATCTCCATGGATCCTACTTAGTTTTTCCCTTCTCCAAGATCATTTATTATATTTTAATCTGCTGAACCACTGCAATTAAAACAATTTTTTTTTTTGGCCAAACCATGTAGCATGTGGGATCCTAGTTCCCCTGACCAGGGATCAAACCTGTGCCCCCTACATTTGAAGCTTGGAGTCTTAACCCCCATAGCACCATGGAAGGCCCTGAACTGCTGCATTTTTAAATCAGGGCTTCAAATTTGTCTCATTTTTATTAATCAAAGGCCATGTACACGCCAATCAGAGCACCTCTGGGGTTGAGTCTGACTTGGGCACAGCGCCCCCTGCCCAACAGCTGAGGCATGACACGCAGGGCTGTCTTGAGTCCTGTGAAAGTGAAAGTGTTAGTCACTCTTGGCAACACACCTTGGACTCTAACCTCTGTCCGTGGAATTCTCCAAGCAAAGATACTGGGGTGGGTAGCCATTCCTTTCTCCAGGGGATCTTCCTGACCCAGGGATTGAACCGGGGTCTCCCACATTGCAGGCAGATTCTTTACCATCTGAGAGCTGCCAGGAAGCCCCATCTTGAGTTCTAGAACTGAATATATATTCTGAAGCATCCTTTGAAGCGGAACAGTGGCAAGCTGTAGTGTCTATGGTGGGAATGGGAGCAAGGGAGCAGATGTAATAGGGAAAATAGCAATAGCTAACTGCTGTTGTGTGTTTACTCCGTGCCAGGCATTGTGCTAAGCATCAACATGCATGATCCCCCTCGACCCTCAAAAACAGCCCTACGAGGTGGGTACTGTGATTATCCCCATTGTGCAGATGAGGAAACTGAGGCTGAACGATGAACTGTATAGGGAAGCTGAAATTTGAACTGTGGTCTACCAATTACAGAACTTGAGTATGGCATCTCTTTCCTCTTCTGAAGTTATAGGGAAAGTTCCTGGGCAGAGAGGATGAGAAGAATGTTTGGTGAACCAGAGCAGTAGTGTCTGCACCTTGTTTGGGAGGTTCCAGAACAGTAGTGCTTAGCCTGGAGTACAGTAAGTCCTTGACAAGATCTGAGACACCCGTCAAGTTGTAGGCAATTGGTTCCATGTACGTGCAGCTTTCTGGGACGTTCTTGAAAGGAGTCTGCATGTTTAAAACAAAAACATGGCTAAGAAAGCAAAGCATGGATTGGAGAAGAGTTATAGTGAGTAGAGTCTGGCGCTGTGCTGGGAAGGAGTTAGCCATTAAGTACCAGCCTGTGGAGAGGGATGAGGTCTTGCTCATCCCTCTCCACATATCTAAGAACCTGGAGTAATAAAGTAGGGTGTGTTTGTCCTGGGTACTTAGAACCAACTGATTACCAAATCAATCAACTAATATTTATTCAAGTAGAGACCTGACAGCTCTTTAGTGTGTCAGGGTTGTTTAAAGAAGGATTTCTGCCTTGGGTGGGAATTTGGGCTAATGAGATGATAATAATTACCATTTATTGAGTGTTAGTGCTTAGCCTGGAGTACAGTAAGTCCTTGACAAGATCTGAGACACCCGTCAAGTTGTAGGCAATTGGTTCCATGTACGTGCAGCTTTCTGGGACGTTCTTGAAAGGAGTCTGCATGTTTAAAACAAAAACGTGGCTAAGAAAGCAAAGCATGGATTGGAGAAGAGTTATAGTGAGTAGAGTCTGGCGCTGTGCTGGGAAGGAGTTAGCCATTAAGTACCAGCCTGTGGAGAGGGATGAGGTCTTGCTCATCCCTCTCCACATATCTAAGAACCTGGAGTAATAAAGTAGGGTGTGTTTGTCCTGGGTACTTAGAACCAACTGATTACCAAATCAATCAACTAATATTTATTCAAGTAGAGACCTGACAGCTCTTTAGTGTGTCAGGGTTGTTTAAAGAAGGATTTCTGCCTTGGGTGGGAATTTGGGCTAATGAGATGATAATAATTACCATTTATTGAGTGTCGGCTGCGTGCCAGGCAACTCTACTGGGCACTTTATATACACTAGTCCACTTGATCCTTATAACAACGCCAGCAAGGAAGGTTTTACAACCCATCCTCTACAGAGGAGGAAGCTCAAAGCATTTCAATGTCTTTTCCTAAGGTCATAGTTGCTTAAGAAGTCTTCTATGGAAGGAGAAGATCCAAATTTGACTCTAGGCCTCTTTCCAAAAATCTCCACTCCCCCCTCCCCCACTCTAATCCCCTCTTTTTCTTTTCATAATTTATTTTTTACTTAAAATCTTTGGGGTTTTGCTGGGTCTTGTACCACCTGGGCTTTTGGTTGCTGTGCTCTGGTTTCTCTAGTTGCAGTGCATGGGCTTAGCTGCCCGGCCAGGAATCAAACGCATGTCCCTTGAATTGCAAGGCAGATTCTTAAACACTGAACCACCAGGGAACTCTTGATGTGCAATGCCTTTTTTTAAAAAAAAGATTTTATTTAATTATTTTTGGCTGCACTGGGTCTTTGTTGGTGCTCGAGCTTTTCTCTTGTTGCGGCGAGTGGGAACCACTCTCTAGTTGTGGTGTGTGGGCTTCTTATCTCACTGGCTTCTCTTGTTGCAAAGCCAGTGGGCTGCAGAGCTCTCAGGCTCTAGAGTACTCGGGTTTCAGTAGTTACGGCTCCCAGGCTTGAAGCACTGGCTCAGTAGTTGTGGCACATGAGCTTTGTTGCTCCGCAGCACATGGGATCTTCCCCAAGCCAGGACAGAACCCCTGTCTCCTGTATTGGCAGGCAGATTCTTTACTGCTGAGCCAGCAGGAAAGCCCTGATGTGCAGTGTTTGAAGTGCAATGCTTGTGTTCCCGTCAGAGGTAAGATTCATCAAAACCATCAAATTAATAGACAGAGGTTAAAGAAGCAAAGGGTTGGTGCCTGCTGCTTGGCCAGGCTGTTTTATAAGGGAGTTTTACACTTGTCTGTTGGATAAGGTAGTGTTCAAGATCTGCTCTAGCTTTAAGTCCTCATCTCAGATTTCAAAGAATCAGTCTTTAATTGTTCTGATAAAGCAAAAATATTACCCTCCTACCCCCAGTGCCTCTTCGTTAGCCATGATGGCAGAGATCATGATTTTTTTCTGCCTTCCTAACAGATTGTTTCATGCAAGAAGAAAGGAACCATGTAAATATGGGAAATAACCACTCATTTCAACCTTTTCTCCTTTCCCAGGGAAGAAAATGGAACCATTAGATTTCTGCTCACTAAAGCACTAGGAACTCATGTGCCTGATGGATTGGTTTGACTTCAGAAAATTACTGGTAAATGAGAGTAACAAATGGCCAGAGAAATGCAGACAGTCCTGTGGGTCAGTGAGGTTTGGAACTGTCCCCCTGCGTCTGGCTGTGAAAAGTCACTCGGGGCAGGTGCAGTGATGTGCCCCTGATGAATACATGCTGTTCCCTTCTTATGAAGGATAGGGGCTGGGTTCCTGCCCACCTGGCACCTGGAAGGTCATTCCCCCTGGTACCACACTGCCTCTGTATGCTGCCCTCCTCAGACCTCTGTGTCCTCCCTGTGCTGTTCTCTCTGCTTGGAATGCCTTCCCTGTGTCTTTTGGGCCGAATCTACTTATTGAAGACACAGTTCCAGTATCCTTTCATCAGTAGCTCCTGCCCTGTCTATCCAGCCTCCCCTGTGGGCCTCCGTGTCAGTTCTAGAACTAACACACCGTGGTCCGTATTTTATTTGTGCTTAGTTGCTTAGTTGCACCAACATTTTGTGACCTCATGGACTGTAGCCCCCCAGGCTCCTCTGTCCATGGGGATTCTCCAGGCAAGAATACTGGAGTGGGTTGCCATGCCCTCCTCCAGGGGACCTTCCCAACCCAGGGATCAAACTCTGGTCTCCTGCATTGCAAGTGGATTCTTTACCATTGGAGCCACCAGGGAAGCCCAAGAATACTGGAGTGGGTAGCCTATCCCTTCTCCAGGGGAATCTTCCCTACCCAGAAATTGAACCGGGGTCTCCTGCATTACAGGCAGATTCTTTACCAGCTGAGCTACCTGTTTTATTTATTTACTTTTGGCTTTGCTAGGTTGTCACTGCTGGGCAGGCTTTCTCTAGCTTTGCTGGGTCGTCACTGCTGGGCGGGCTTTCTCTAGCTTTGCTGGGTCGTCACTGCTGGGCAGGCTTTCTCTGGCTTTGCTGGGTTGTCACTGCTGGGCAGGCTTTCTCTGGCTGTGGGGTGCAGGCTTCTCGTTGCGGTGGCTTCTCCTGTTGCAGAGCATGGGCCTTAGGGCACAAGGGTTCCGTCGTTGTAGCGCACGGGTTGCCCTGCAGCATATGGAGTCTTCCTGGACCAGGGATCGAACCCATGTCCTCTGCACTGGCAGGCGGATTCTTAACCACTGGACTACCAGGGAAGTCCTGTTCAGTGTCTGTCTTTGATCTCCCATCCCAGAGCTGGGTACTCCCGTACAACTGTTGAATATAGCTGAATACATTCTTCCGTCATTTCTGAGCATCTTTCTGTTTAAGGTTCGGTCTCACTGGGTCCATATATCTGTGTGTGGTTACCTGGGTAGGAATGAAAGTAGTTCTCATGTTTGTACAACAGTTTATGGCTGGTAAAAGGTGTCTGCACCCATCTCCCCACTCACACCCCTGAAAAGCTCTGTCAGTGAGCAGTAGTCAGGGCTATTAATATTCTCATGATATGGATTTAAAAAAAATTACTAGGAGTTAAACGTTCTGAGCAGGATCATGTAGTTTGAAAGTACAGCAGTGGCTTCAAATTCATATCTCTTCTTAGGGCTCCAGGAGGTAGGGCTGGGTGAGCACTGCTGACTTAAAAGCCCCTGAAGTAACTCTCAGCTCAAATGAGACACCTCCCTTCCGCTTGTCTGCTTGCTGCTTCTGAAATTTCACAGGCAAAGGGAACCCTTGTATATTGCATCCTGTTTTGGACCCACGGAGTTGGGGGGTGAGGGTGGGGGGTGTCCTAGATTCAAGGACCCCTGTGGTGGGGTGCTGCAGAGCATGGTGCGGGGGAGAGGAAAGCGCAGAACTTGCAGCAACCTGGGTCTGCATTTCAGATGTTAGACCTTCTGTCTGCACAGGACTCCGTATCATTTTTCTTGCACAATTTGGGAGAGAAGTAAGTAAACACACATATGTAAATTCATTACTTTAAAAAACAGTCTCTCTGAACTTTAATTTTTCTTCTATAGGAATGAGAACAATAATACCTCCCATGCAAGGTTGTCATGCAGATTTAATGAGAAACCACTTATAAACAGGTCTTGCGTGGTGGCGGAGTGTTGGCATTTTTAAATGCTAGACTTTTCTTTCTAACTCGACCGTGCAGCCTGTCTTTGACAACATCTATAGATTGGTGTGCTGGGCTGGTTGCTTGCAAGCCTCAGAAGAAAGGGAGGGGAAAAAAAAAAAGTTGTATAGGCCCCTTCCTAAGTATTGGACCACCCAGAAGCTAGGCGTCCTTAAAATGTCTGGGACAAGAGGGCCGTTCTCCATGGAAGTCCTGTGATCTGCAGACCTGAATGGCTTCCTCCCCGCTGCCTTCCGGCTCCCAGGGCAGCTCTGTTGTCTACACGGCTGCACCCCCTCTAACTCTGTGTCTGCTTGCGGACAAGTCCTTTCTTGCGGACCGTGAATAGTACCTACCTCTGGCCTGGAAAAGGATTATCCAGATGCCAAATGTTTGGAAATAGCAGATTAACTCAGGAAATAGCGTCTGGAGAAGAGCAAGGTGGGACCACGTGTGCCGTCACCCCATAGTTCTGTGGCACATGGCAGAGAGGGCAGGCTTTTGGGGTTCCTCAGGCCTGAATTAGAATCTTGCTTCTGCCCCTTACTGGCTTGCAGCTTGTTCAGGTCACTCGGCTTCCTTGGGCTTGGGTTTCTTCTTTTGCAAAATGGAGATGTTCATAAGAGTAATACCTATAGCATGGGGCTACTTTAAGCGTAAAATAAAATTGTGAGTGAAAAATCAATGAACAATGAATCTTATGTCCCCAGCCCTGGCTAGCTGGGTGGACTTTGCTTTCCTAGCTCCTGCTCTCCCCTGGGTATCAGCCCTCTGAATCCTTCCCTAACTCCTCAAGCCAAAGTCAGCGGCTTCTTTCTCTGTGCCCCGTAGATCTGCCGTCTGAATGTAAAGTGCCTGCTGAAAGCCCTGTGTCCTTTCTTGGTTCTGAATGTGGTGCTGGGGAAAAACTCACATGCAGAAGGAGTGAGGGGCAGAGTCCCTCTGTCAATGGCCCAGTTCCCAGCTGTCACTGCCCCTGCTGACCCAGAGGGCAGCTTCCTTTGAGTGTGGCTTTCTGGGCTTCGGTGACTCATGAAATTATCCCCGCCCCTCTTGCTTCTCTGCCCCAGAGAAATTAGATGGCCCCACAGTGTGAACCAGAGAGGAGAGAGGGGTTGGGAGACACTATAGCCCCTGTGCCTGAAGGTCAGAGGGATCTGTACATTTTACTGGGCTGGGAACCACACAAAAGGCGGGGAGGCTGATGCTTCAGCCACTGATGCCTCTCAATTAGGGCTGCAGTTTGGCAGCCAATCCCTCGCCTCTGGGCAGAAGGGGCCCTTGCACAAGTGTGAACAGCTGGGCTGCTTTGGGAGCCAGGAAGGCAGACATGAAGAGGCTATTCAAGTCTGGGGATCACAAGGCTTTTCTTGCAGACAGACCTCTTGTCTCCACTTTGAGGCAGGTTGGGCTACAGAGTGACTCAATATTTGGGTGGGGGTGGTATGACTTTCACCCCTTTTTCTGGGGTTTGCAAAAAGAGGCAGTCAGCAACCAATCTGTGGAACTGCTTGAATAAGAACTAGATAGAAAGCATGATATAAAGAACTAAGAGAGGCAAGGAATGGGATGGTGTTAAGTCCCAAAATGAGGAAAGATGCCTAACTGGACTCAGTACTGAGATTCATGTGGTTTCAGAGGGTGGGATGTGGAGGAGTGGTTAGGCTGGTCAAGAAAAGCTTGCAGGAGGACCAGGATTTCATCCGAGTCCTAAAAGTGTATTGTCCACAGGGAAGCAAAGATGAAAGGACGCAGGCGTGGGGAGGGGCTGGGCAAAGATACAGCCAGGGAATTAGGTGTATAAGGCTCTTGTGTTTATCACACCCTTGCAGAGCATTCAGCACATCTTAAACAGGTAAGGTAGGACGGATCTTATGCGTCCATTTTACAGATGAGCAAACTGGCAGTAAATTCCTGTTGATTCAAACCGCTTCCTTGGTGATACTTCGTTGCGGCAGCTCTAAGAAACGAACACACCAACAGTTCTACTGTGCAGAAAGTGCCCTAACAGAAGAAGCAGGCATGTAGCACCGAGAAAGAAGTACTCCTTCCCAGATGCTCACATCCGTTGCCAGCCCCAGTTGCTCACAGCTATTGCCAATTTATTATCTTACAGTTCTAGGGGCCAAAAGCTCAAAGTCAAAGTGTCAGGAGAGTTGGTTCCTTCTTGGGGGCTCCTGGGGGAGAATCCGTCCCATGCCTCTCTCCTGGCTTCTGGTGGTCCCCATCAGTCCTTGATGCTCCTTGCCTTGCAGCTGCTAACTCCAGTCTCTGCCTCTGTCCTCACATGACTGTCTTCCCTCTGGGCATCTCTGTGTCTCCAGGGCATTCTCCTTTCTCTCTCTCTCTCTCTGTATGTTCTCTTCTTTAAGGATACTGGTCACACTGGAATGAGTTCCCTCTACCGCAGTGTGCCCTCAACCTGCTTTACATGTTAATTGCACCTGCAAAGACCCTGTTTCCAAATAAGGGCATATTCAAGGTACTGGAGGTAAGGACTTCAAAAATCTCTTTTAGGGGACACAAATCCAACCGTCAGTAGTCAGTCATCACATATGAGTGGTAAACAGGAAAATACAATTATGTGGTGTTTTATAGATCGTGAAGCACTGATTCGGGGCTTCCCGGGAGGCTCAGTGACTGGTAAAGAATCTGCCTGCTAACGCAGGAGACGCAAGTTCCATCACTGGGTTGGGAAGATCTTCTGGAGGAAGAAATGGGCACCCCCTCTAGTATTCTTGCCTGGGATATTCCATGGACAGGAGAGCCTGGCTGGCTACAGTCCATGGGGTTGCAAAAGAGTTGGACAGTACTAAGCAAGCACAAAGCACTGATTATCACATTTAAAAAACCACAAAAATCTGAAGGATAGGAAGCCTCATTGGCCCTTTAGAGATATGGAAACTGAGATTCAAAAAGCGATCTGCTCAAAATCATACAGCTGGGAAGTGACGGAGTAGAAGGACCTGAAACAGGGATGTGGACTGGAAGCCGACCCTTTGTCTTGTGCGTCTGCCCTTTGGCAGCCTCCGGGGTGCAGGGGCAGGTGGGGTTCAGGGGATGCTGGGGAGAGCCGGGTGTGCTGTGAATGCATTTGAGGGCTCTCTTGCCTGGAGAGAGCCTTCAGAGGTAGCGAACGTGATCAATACTGAACATGCCCGAGAGTGCAAGCCAGATCTGGGCAGAAGGAGGGTT
Organism: Aepyceros melampus; assembly: GCA_006408695.1. Classification (NCBI taxonomy): domain Eukaryota; kingdom Metazoa; phylum Chordata; class Mammalia; order Artiodactyla; family Bovidae; genus Aepyceros; species Aepyceros melampus. The sequence goes on from SJXQ01002166.1 coordinate 99,355, forward strand.
TAGTGAGTCTGCAAGCGATTCTGTGGGGGAGGTGGTGATTTTGCTTCAGGTTGGGGGACCCAGGTCTGCAGCTTTTCCTTTATATCCCTTTTGGAGAACAAGCCTGAGGCATCTGCCAAAGCTTTTAGCCTCCTCTCCTCGTGTCTGGTCCCTCTCCCTCCTTCAGCCTCACCCTCTCCCTTCAGGCCCACCCTCACCTCTTTCCCTCCCCCACCTAGGGGCTGCCAGAGCCAGACATTGGCTCCTCACTCTCTAACTCAGCTCCCTGCTGCTCCACCACCTTCTAGAACATTCCCTCCTCCTTCCGCTGGCAGTTAGACTCAGCGCCTCTCTTGTTCCCGCACATGTCCTGGAGTTCCCACCTCTCCTCCTTTGGGCAGGCTCTTCCCTAGCCTCCATCTCCTCAGCCTGCCTCTTTCCGTCTCATTTGCCATTGTTAAAATGCAGGAGTCAGTGGGAGGGCCGATGCAGTCCTGTCATGTAAAGATCGCAGATGGGAAACAGAAGCTGTGCTTTCACCCCTTCTTGGGATGTAATGAGGCTCTGATAGCCGCTGAGGACTGATGGGTAACTTGGCTGTGCCATTGAGTCTTTAAAAGCATCTTGTGAAGATGAAGGTTCTTTACTGTGAACCACCAGGGAAGCCCCAAAGTGTTAGTTGCTCAGTCGTGTCCGACTCTTCTGTGACCCCATGGACTGTCACCCTTCCAGGCTCCTCTGTTCATGGAATTCTCCAGGCAAGAATACTGCAGTGGGAAGCCATTCCTTTCTCTAGGGGATCTTCCCGGCCCAGAGATCAAACTCGGGTCTCCTGCATTGCAGGTGAGTCCTTTACTGTCTGAGCACCAAGCAGGTCTGAAGAAGAAGAAGGTAGTTTTGTTTCTCAGATGAGGCAGTAGAGGCCCAGGGATGCCCAGCTCTGCCCAGGAACATGAGTTTGCTTCTTTATTCCACTACTTGCCAATCATGTTGTTCTGGGCAAGTTTCTTCATCTCTGAGCTGCAACCTCCCTTCTCCAAAAAAGGGTGACCTGTCTATTCCACAGGCTGATTGGAGGACTGTACCCAGTTATCTCTGCTCATGTACTAAGCTGGCACATAGGTAGGCACTCAGCTGGTCTTAGCTGGATTTTAGAGTCGATGGGGGAGGGAATCATGAGGGAAAAAATGGCTACAGGGAGGAGAGGTCAGGATGCTGGAGGGTGTGCAAGAGGAAGAGGAGGCATTGCTTGGGTGCTGGGGTGGGGAGGTGAGGAGTAAAGGAGAAGCCAGATCCCGACTGAATAACATTCCGTGCAGAACCGTGGGGCCAGCACAGATTTCTCACTGATTCTTAATGGTCTCTTCATTCCCTAATGTGTGTGTATCACTCCGTCCCTTCACAATGTTCTGTTGCTGCTGCTAAGTCACTTCAGTCATGTCCAACTCTGCGACCCCATAGATGGCAGCCCAGCAGGTTCCTCTGTCCCTGGGATTCTCCAGGCAAGAACACTGGAGTGGGTTGCCATTTCCTTCTCCAATGCATGCATGCATGCTAAGTCCCTTTAGTCGTGTCTGACTCTGTGTGACCCTGTGGACAAGCAGCCCACCAGGCTCCTCTGTCCACGGGATTCTCTAAGCAAAAATACTGGATTGGGCTGCCATTTCCTTCTCCCAGGTTCCTTCTCACAATGTTCAAATGCTGGGAATTCCATATTTCATTTTGGGTGAGAAGAGAGTATAAAGGGCAGACGGGTGATTGAAGCCGCCCAAGAATCAAAACCTGTTTGATTAGGAAAGAGCTTTAAAGTCTGTGCCTCCTGCATAAGGAGTCTGGAAAATGACACCCAGAAGGCTCGGAGGGTGACCCTGAATTGCTTGGCACGTAGACAGAGATCACTACTCCCATTGCTCATCGCCAGCTCAGTCCCCTGTGCCCTTGTATGCCACACAGGGTTGAGACCAGGGGGATGGTACACAGATGCTTGGGGGAAACGGAACCCTGTAGGCTGGTTGCTACTTCCTGCTTTCCTTACCCAAACTTTACACCCTGGGAGGACATATATAGAAGCATCATATGGGTGCATTTCCTCTCTGAGACTTTCCTTTAGTGAGGGGATATTCACTAGCAGGGCTTCCCAGGTGGCTCAGTGGTAAAGTATCCGCCTGCCAATGCAGGAGACATGGATTCAGTCCCTGGGTCTGGAAGATCCTGTGGAGGAGGAAATGGCAACCCACTCCAGTATTCTTGCCTGGAGAATCCCATGGACAGAGGAGCCAGGTGGGCTGCGGTCCACGGAGCCCCAAAGAGTCGGACACAACTTAGCCATTGAGCAGGCTTTCACTGGCAAGGAAACCAGCCCTCCTGCTTGCGATTTAGCCTGTCACTCCAATACCCAAGGCTGTTAGCAGTTTACAAAATGGGTCTCTCCCAGTTAGGCTGCCGAGTCGCCGTTTGCCTTGTTCCTTCTGCTTTCAAGTCCACTGTATGCCTCTCTCTTGTCCAGCTTCAGCACTCTCCTTCTGCGCCCGACTAGGATTTTGCAGTGAGTAAACATCATCAGGAGAGTGTTATGTTGGGTTGTGACAAAGGATTAAGGCTTCCACTCAGGGAGACTCTGCTCCATTTCCACACCCATCCTGTCCTGTTCCTGGGCTAAGCCACCTGAGACATGGGCTGTCCTTGACCTCAGACCTGGATTTTCCTGTCTGAGAACAGTCTGCTGGAGTCTGTGCTGGTTACAAAGTACTTGTTTTTGAAATATCAACTGCATTAAAAAGAGGAAAGCCGGTTTCATTTCTCAGATCACTCTTGAACACACCCCGTATCAATTTCTTTTTCAGAGAGAAATAAGAAGTCATTTGGTTATGGGCAAACACCAGTTAGCTTTTTGCAGTATCTTTTGGTTGAAGGGAATGAAAAGAGTGATTACAGCTGTCCCAAGGAAAGAATACGTGCATGTCCACGCTCCGTCATCCGAAGCCCTTGGGGATCAGACGTGTTTTGGAACTTGGTGGATTTTTAGATTTTAGAGAGGAGTGAGGGCATATATACATATATGATATGATACCCCCGCTGGAGTCTGGGGCAGTGCTCCATAATCAAGCCCATTCATTTCTCTGCAGCGAACTGTTCACACTAAGTGGGAAAAATAAAGACAACAAATAGCTTCCCATCACTTCAGGTCAGGTTTTGCCAGCAAATGAGTTATTTAAAAGAAAGAAATATCTTTTGGCTTTAGAATTTTTTGAGGGTCAAGATTTGATAAGAGCCTCTGACTCGATATGGTAAATGTCTATGTTTCCCTGTATAAATCCATACAGAGATGAGGACTGCCTGGGTGAGGCTGTGTAAATCAATTTTTTAGCAGTTCATAAAGAAGTGAGGGCCTCAGTATGCTGGGGGAGCCTGATTCAACTTGCCATCCCAAAGGCCAGTGTAGGCCAGGCACTGAGGCAGCACCTAGAATATTCTGGGTGAATTAACCCACCAGGATCACTGTTGGTACCTGTTCTGCTGGGTCTCTGCACCTTGCCTGGTGTTCACATTACCATGGAAAGTAAAAATAACTATCAGTCATTAATAATAGCTGACATTATAGAACCCGTGGCTTCCCCTGGTAGCTCAGTGGTAAAGAGTCCACCTGCAACGCAGGATCCACAGGAGATACTTGGGTGGGGAAGATCCCCTGGAGGAGGCCATGGCAACCCACTCCAGTATGCTTCCCTGGAGAATCCCATGGACAGAGGAGCCTGTCGGGCTACCGTCCATGGGTCACAAGGAGTTGGACACGACTGGAGCGACATTGCACGCATGCATGCATGAACCCTTACTATTGATTGGCACTGTTCCAAATGCCCCACATCTTGTAACTCACTGAATCCTCCTGATTGCACTATTAGGCAGCAACTGTTTTTGTGATTGACTCACTCAAGATCACACAGCTATTCAGTGGCAGAGCTGAGCTTGGGACCCCAGCTTTTCGGCACCCGAGTTAACACTTTTAACTCTGCTGCCTCTCTGCATATGTCATCTCCAGCCAGACTCAGGCACATAAAAATTCAGATTGACAAGAGGCAACCAACCTAGGAAAATACTATGCATGACTGAGGATTTACCGTGCATTAGGCACTGGACTGAGCGCTTTGCAGGATCCCATTTAAGCCTCTCAACTACCACTTACGCAGGAGTTTCAACCCCATTTCCAGGTGAAGGGATGGAGACTCAGAGTGGGAAGGACATGGCAGAGCGAGGGTTTGAGCCCCGGACCGACCAGCCAGGAGTCAGGATCTCAGGGAGTGAGGTCACAGGCGCTGACCTCCAGGAGCTTCCATGGAGCCTCAGCGGCATGTGTGACTCAGAGATGAGGAGGACCTCCTGAGAACAGTTAGGGGCCAGGCGTGCAGTCTTGGTTGCTATCAGCACATGGAGGGGGGACAGAAAGACTCCCCTAGGTCCAGGTACAGCTCCTCTCTGGGCCCCCACTATCTGTCTGTAAAATGGGGCCACACTGCCATGCTGGGTGGTCACTGGGATTCAGGGTGCCAAAGGGTACCGTAGTACAATGTGTTCTTTGGGGCTTTATTGTCTGTGTTTGGAGGTACCAGGAAGGGAACTGTCTCCAAGGGCTACAAAAAACCAAATAGCATCTTTAGAGAATAAGAGACAAAGAGGCTAGAGTCACCCCCTCTAAATGTGCTGGGGTAGCCTCAGGGCTTCTCTCCCTGACCAGGGTAGGGTCCTGGTGGTGCTGGCCACCTGAATGGTCTTTGGTGGTCCCGAAGATGCTCCGGGACCTCCCTCTTGTCCTCACCTCACACGTACATCAGCCACCAAGCCCGTGAGTGTCACCTGCTTCTTTAACCTGTGAGATTCAGACCTGCTGCCCCACCTCCATTCCACTGCATGGGGATCTGCTGGGCCTTTGGGCCAAGGCCAAACAAGAGACACCTCCTTCCTCTCACCAGTCTTATTTGCTAAAGTCTGTCCCCATACAACTTCCAAGGTCCTCTTTTTAACACAAACCCACCATGTTATTCTCCTGTTGAAAACCACTCCATCCATCTCTCCCCATCAGCTCTATCAGGGGGTCAACAAACGTTCTCTGTAAATGGCCAGATAGTAAACATTTTAGGTCTTGCAGTACTAGAGGCAAAACTGAAGGTGTTAGGTGAGCACTTGTATAATAGGGCAGAAGACAAATTTCATGAGTTTTTTATTAATGAAACTCAGATATAATAATAATTGAGTATTTTTTTTTTGCCATCAGTTCAGCTGATAACAATGGAATTTCAAATTTCTTTTTTTTTTTTTTTGAGATGGGCAGCAATTTGCTTAATTTGAGTCAATGTTTCCTACCATGAAATTGACCACAAAGGTTTATCTGTAAAAACCCTTGTTAGTTCTCAAGTCATAAAGAAGTAGATTGGGCCCACAGGGAGAGTCCAAGGGAAGACCTTCCTGGATCTGGTTCTGCCAGCCTCCCCGTTGTTTTTTCTGGCCCTCTCTATCTCTAGTCTATTCCAGCAACACCAATGGCAGTTTCTTCCTTTTGGGTTTTGCTCACCCTGACCCCTCTGTTTAGGGATGCCCAATCTAACTCTTCATCCTTTGAGCTTTAGCTAGGAAGTGAGGTACCTCCTCTAGGAAGGAATCCTCTCTTCTCTGGTCCCCAAGTCTTTTGTATTTCTCTGCATTTTAGCATATAACACCTTGCATTGTATTTGCCCATTCCCCTCTTGAAATGCTCCGCAGACTGTAAGCTCCAGGAGGGCAGGGTCCAGGCATATCATATTCTTCTCTTGTTGTCCTATATCCTCCCGCCCCCGTCCATCCATGCTCAGTAAACGTTTGCTGGGCAAATTAAAGAATCAAGGAGCAAACTCAGTGGCCTGGGTAGCGCCCTGGCCACATGCATGTCAGAGGGCTTCCCCCACCCAAAGGAGCCAGGTCTGCAGCCGTGGGGATGGGATGTGGGTGTGATGATGGTTGGTTTCCAGTTCCTGGTGATCACAAGTTTATTTCCTGGGAATCTCATGTTTTCTGTGACTTGCACTTTCTCACATTGTAAATTGGCACTTGTTTTAAAGAAACAGGGTGATTTTTTTTCCTTTTTTTTTTTTTCTGCCTGTGAAGAGTGTTACTGCTGGAAGATTCAGCCTTGTGTGGTTAAAATTGCTGGAAGATTCAGCCTGTGTGTGGTTAAAACATGGCAGCTCCTTATTGGCAGGTGCTGTCCTGCTGAGCTCTTTCTGTCCTCTTAGTGCAGGGCTTGCTGCCACTGTTTATGGATAAACCAGATCTGGGGGCGATCCTTGTGTTTAACAGCTTCCAGGGTAGCGTAGTAGTAAATAATCTGCCTGCTAACGCAAGACGCACAAGAGACACGAGTTTGATCCCTGGGTCGGGGAGATCCCCTGGAGAAGGAAATGGCAGCTGGCTCTAATATTCTTGCTGGGATGTCCGATGCACAGAGGAGCCTGGCAGACTACAGTCCATGGGATCACAGTTGGACACGAGTGAGCAATGCGTGTGCGCGCACACACGTACACTTGTGTTTAACTCACAGCCCTGTTGATGTGACCATGCCTGGTTCTGGTCTCACTGGAGGCGGGCTTGTTTCCACCCATGGACATACCTTCCAAACATTTATGACGATCTATAAAGAGCCTGCAATGCCCTAGACATCCTTTGTTTTGTCTTGGTTTCTGTTTGTTTATTTTTAAATGTACAAAAAGGAAAGAGACGATTCCTTAAGGTCGCAGGTTTACGAGAGGCTCTTTTAGAGCTGCATTAAAGCAGGGTGGGGGAGCTCATTTACGAGTGCATTCTCTGTGTGCTAGGTGCTATTCGTGTGGATACACTCCCCCGCCCCCCCCCATTTTATCCTTGCCACAACCCTTCAAGGTAGGTGGTATTATAATTTCTATTTTTACAGAAGAGGAAACTTAATACCAGATAGAGTAAATGCTTGCCCAAGGTCACACACAGTTAAAAGGTAGAGCAGCCAAGTTTTGTGTGCGTGTATAAACTTTTTATCGGCATACACCACTCGTAAATGCATAGCTCAGTGAATTTTTTGCACAGTGAACATACCACGCAACCAGAACCTTCCTTCATCATGAAACTGAGCACTGCCCCTCCGCGGTCCCCTCCTGACCCCTCTCAGGCTTTCTTCCCCGCTCAGTGCCTGCCAGGGTGGCTGCTGTCCTGACTTGTGCCATAGATTCATTTTGCCTGTTCTCTGACTTAGTCTAAATGGAGTCATGGAGCATGGGCTCTGCTGTGTCTGCTGCTTTTGCTTGGCTTCATGTGCGTGAGATTCAGCCACGTGGTTGCACAGAGCTGGAGTTCGTTCACTGTCAAGACTCTGTACGTATTGCCTGGTGTGAGTATACGTTATTTATGTACTCTGCTGTTGATGGACATTCAGTTATTGTCCGGTTTGGGACTGTTACCAGTGGTGCTTTTCAATGAAATTTCTTCCATGTCTTTGAGTGTTAATTTGGTCCTAGAATTAGAGTTTGTAGGATGTATGTATGTTCGGATACAGTAGATATTGCCAGACAGTGTTCCAAAGTGATTGCACTGTCTTATACTCCCACCAGAAGTGTATGAGGGTTCTGATTGCTTAGTGTATTCCGTATCAACTGCTTTTTCTATTTTAGCCGTTCTGATGGTTGTATACTTATATCTCCTTGTGGTTTGCTTTGCATTTCCCCAGTCTCTGATGAAGCAAAGCACCTTTTTTAATGTGTTTATTGGAACCTTTGAATATCCTTTTTTTGTGAAGGATCTATTCAAGACATTTTTTTAGAAAAATGAGATTGTCTGCTTTTCTTCTTATTTATCTATAGAAACTCTTTACATATTCTGGCACAAGTCCTCTGTCAGATACTGTCAGTAGCATCTCTTATTTGGTGGCTTGTATGTTTACTCTCTTAATGGTATATCATTAGATAAAGAGAAGTTCCTAATTTTGATAAAAGTTTATCAATCTTTTTTTCATTCATGGTTAGCACATGTTATATTTTGTGTAAGAAAGCATTGCCTACACCAAGTCATGAAGGGGGTCTCTGGTGTTTTCTTGTAAAAGTTTTATGGGTTTGCCTTTTACATTTAGATCCATGGTCCATCTGGAATTGATTTTTCTATGTATTGTGAAATAGGGGTCAAGGTTCCTTTTTTTATATGGATAACCGATTGACTTAGCAACATCTATTGAAAAGACTTCCTTTTCCTCACTGTGCTTTAGTAACATTTGTGTCAGCTGTCATGTGATGGCGCATTTCGGGGGTCTGTTTATGAAATCCTAGAGTCAGATTTTTAGGCCAAAGCTATTTGATTTCAAAGTGTATCTTCATTATTTTATAATGGAAAGATGTTGAGTAAGTGGTTTTGGAACAAGCTAAGGATGAAAGGACATAATATACTGCATTTGAGAGGAATTGTTCTGTAGTATCTAGCAGAGATGTGGCAAGTACTCAAAGTCCCAAATGGCAAGTGGGCTTGGCTGGGTGGGGATTTGGGGTAACTTGGAGGAAGGAGGGACAATTAGAGCCTGTGATTGCACACTACACTAAGCAGGAGGTATTGGTAAAAGTTCTGGTGACAGGCTGAAATCCACGGGCCAGGAGCTTTGAAAAGCTCTGGGAGGTAATCTGTAAGGACAGGGGGGAAATTACGCTTTTTTAATAGCTCTAAAGTAAAGCAAATTGTTAGACAAGGGGTTATTGGTTGAATAAGTGGAGTTTGTAACAGCTAGATTTTAATGAGAGTACATAATTTGCGGTTAATAGCTCTTCAGAATCTTGTTCTAACTGGGTTATTAATTACTTTCTTTGATTATGGGAGTTAATCCATACATGCTTTCTTCTTAACAGGGGATTATATTTTGGTAGATGAGGCATAAGTAAATAGAGAGTGTTTAACAACGTAGCTGCTTTTAATTTTCTATGATTAAAAAAACCCTTACCCTCTGAATCTAAAATATGTGTTTTAAGTAGGCATTATTGACCATCTGGTAGAAGTTGCCCAAAATGTGGGCAGTGACTGCCCGTCAGCTGTTCTCAGTCTTTACTGCACACTTGAATCACACAAGGAACTTTGAAAAAAATTATGGATGCCTGGGCTTCAGCCCTAGAGGTTCTGATTTGATTGCTTTGGGGAGCAGTGTGGGCGCCAGGACTTCTGACCTCCCCTCTGGAGCTAAGGAGAAACCCACTAGCCCAGAGAGAGTGAATTCACTTTCTTGGGACTCGCCTTCCAGCCCTTCCAGTACCTCCTTGGGCAGCAACCCCATCTTAAGTCTTTAGGCAGCTTTGTCTTATCCCTCTCATCTCTTGGTGATGATGGGCTTTGGGATGCACAGTGATCATTCACTAAGGGATCCTTCCTGACCATCCATTCAGATGCCTCATTGCCCAAGTGGGGAATCTGAGAATCAGAAAGACGTAGCACAGGTGCAAGTTCATAATAGCCGGAGAGTCAGTGATGGGCCAGGACAGAAATCCAGGCCTCCCGAGTCCAGAGCAGGAGCTGATGATCTGGCGGCATCCACAGAGGGGCAGCAGGGACGAGCAGGACAGGAAGGTGGGAGCTCCAAGTCGGGAGCAGCAGGACCCCAAACAGGGAAGCTGTGTAGCTCGAGTGCAAAGCTGGGCCCCGTGAGTGCTGGTGTCTGAACCCGGCTCACTTGCAAAGCCTCATGTTGTGACTCACAGGGAAAAGATTATGTGTCGATGGAGGAAAATGAAGGAATCATGTGCCCCCAGGCCGTCTGCTATGGCCATATCGTGCTCCTTGCTCTCCTGCCTGGGTCTTGAATGCTGCGGGTTAGTACTGCTGTGGCATTTGGTGAGAGTTCCCAGTCATGGGGCTGAAATGTGTGTGTGTGTCTGTGTGTGTGTGTCTGACTGTGTCTGACCAGATGAACCAAAGTGGTGATGGGGGGGGAGAGGGGGGAGGACCAGCACAGGCTGTCCTTATCCCAGTGGAGAAGGTGTCCTTGGTTGCTCAGTAGGAACGTTCTGGAAATCCAGCAGTGCTGAATGGCAGGGGGTCATGCCTTATGTAGCCATTCGCTTCAGTTTCACAGCTTCTGATGCAGAGCTTGACCTACAGAAGCTTCTCAGGCAAGTTGGGTGAATGAATGAAGAATGGAAAAAATCTGTTATTCTAATATTTTGTTAATGAAGAACATGGGTAGTGTGGTGGTCTGTTTCAGACTAGAGTAAAAAGAATGATATATATACATACGCATGTGTGAAGTCGTATTCCACACGCACACACACACACACAGGGTGAGCAGGGAGGGGAGCAGAGGAGAGACGCCGGAGCAGTGCTCCTCCCTGGCTGTGGGACCCTCTGCCCTGCCCCTCTGCAGCTCCAGCGCCCGCACGTGGCATGGATACAGCACACACTGGTGAGGTGGCGGCTGAGCCGGTTTCATCTTGACCGAGTTTGTGGCCTCGGCCCGGAATATCACAGTCCTTTTCTCGATTGGCTTACGGTCAGGTTCCCGTCAGAAAAGAGAATTCATCCCAGAAGTTCACACTAAGTGGCTTTAATGAAGGGCCTATTTAGCAGACATGGGCCTGGCAGGGTTGAGAGAATAAACAGGGATGCTGAGCCACGTGGGTGGGTGCACCCCAAACCGCCCCAGGTCAGAGGAGCAAGGAGACAAGGTGGTACTTCCGGAACCCAAGGAGGACGGGGTGCCCGGTGAAGATGCCGTGGGCAGGGGCTGTGGTTGCTCAGGGGGCAGCATCAGAGCCCAGGGGCAGCGGGCAAGAGGCCCTCCCATCTCTCCTCTGCCCCCAACCCGCACCCCGCTGGTGCTGAGTGCTGGTCTGCAGGACCAGGGTATCGTCCCGCCTGGCTTGGCACAGGGCAGAGGGGGCTGGGGAATGGGTAGAGGGGGCAGGGTGGCTCTGCGGGGAACAGCGGCACTCTCGTGAGGGGAAGGGTCTGTGGGGGCAGAGGGGGACCCAGGAGATGAGGAGGATTTGCAGGAGAGCGTTCCTGCCCCGGGTCCCTGGGGAGTGCAAGCTTCAGGGAAGTAATTATACTGAATCCAGGAATCCCCTTCTGGACCCGTAATTACACATACAGGAATTTTTTAAAGAGTCGGTGGCAGTGGTTTTAATGTCTCATAAATATTCCTCTAAGGGTGCTACTGGTGGCGTGGTTTCCCAGACCTAGAGCCAGCCCTGAGCTTTTAGAGATGAGGCTCCCAGCCTCTTTGGGAGGAAAAAAATCTCATGTTTGGTCTCACCTCTACCCCACGTCCACTGAGGGCTCAGGAACGTGGGCAGCAGGGGCTCTGGACCTCGAATCCTTTAGATCTTGCCTCCTGGGGCACCTCCTCCAGGAAGTCTTCCGGGAGCTGGCGGTGGAGTTACTGAATCTGATCTCTCAGGCCTGGGGATGTGTGGGCGCTGATAAAAAGCTTCTTTGGGAATCCATGTTTGCTCATTTTCTCTAACTCTAGACTGAGAGTGGCATTTGCCTAAGTAGCAGACTTTTATTCCATCAAAACCAAAGCTTGCACACAGCAGGGGAAAGAAAGAGTAGGCCAAGGAAACAAGGGCATGTGTCTGAAACCCCTAAGTTAAGGAAAGATGTTCCCAGAGACCACCTCCTCTAATCTGCAGAGAGCCCCCTGGCATGGGAACTGTCTGCTCAGCTGTTCCAGGAGCTGGCGGTGGAGTTACTGAATCTGATCTCTCAGGCCTGGGGATGTGTGGGCGCTGATAAAAAGCTTCTTTGGGAATCCATGTTTGCTCATTTTCTCTAACTCTAGACTGAGAGTGGCATTTGCCTAAGTAGCAGACTTTTATTCCATCAAAACCAAAGCTTGCACACAGCAGGGGAAAGAAAGAAGTAGGCCAAGGAAACAAGGGCATGTGTCTGAAACCCCTAAGTTAAGGAAAGATGTTCCCAGAGACCATCTCCTCTAATCTGCAGAGAGCCCCCTGGCATGGGAACTGTCTGCTCAGCTGAGTCAGTGCAGGGGTCGCCCATGAAAGAAAGGGCGCCCAGACTGAGGACTTAAAACTTTAGCTGTCTCCTAACGAGCTGTGACACCTTGAGTAACTCCCTGTACCTCTCTGCTTCTCGACTTTCTCCTTAGTAAAGTGAAAGTGAAAAAGTTGCTCAGTCATGTCCAACTCTTTGCAACCCCGTGGACTGTATACAGTCCATGGAATTCTCCAGGCCAGAATATTGGAGAGAAGGGCATCATAATTGTGTCTAAGCTGTTTATGCAGAAATCTTCTTGTGTTGTCTGGCACAAGACCAGTGCTCCCCAAATGTGAGCTGATTTGAAGCCACTGTTTGGAAGGAACCAAAGCTGCCTCCTTCTCATGCAGCATCGTTCCTAGCTGTCCTAAAGCTTACAGTCTCACTCGCCTACCTTCTCCACCTACACTAGCAAGTCCTTTGGACCCATATCCAGGCTGGTCTAGAGAGGATGAGTGGAAATGTGGTGAATAAATGATTGAGTGGTGAACAAATGATAAGGATTCTCGAAGCTCAAGGAGAGGTCTGGCCTATTTGAGGTGCTGCAGAAGCCATGGCTGCTGCAGATAGGGAGGCCTGGAGTGTTCCAGAAACCCGATGCATTCAGAAAGCTGGGCACACTGACTCTTTCCTCCTGGAGGTTTTTCAGGCCATTTAAGCTGTGGGGCATGATTGCGTCGTTGGCTGCAATTACCGCATACCTGAGGGGGGCTTATTTTGCAGTTCCAGGTTGGATTTAGCTGTCCCCTGACTGACCACTTGAGAGGCTTGATAATAGCCAGGAATTGGGCCACCCGAGGAGGGCTGTTGCCAAGGGAAGGTGGAGCTGGTGTGGTAGGGGAGTCAGCAGGGCTTTCTATCCTCAGCATCTCTGACCTCCAGAGGGGCCTGCTGTGTGCTGGTCTCCTGCCATTGGGCCTTAGTCTAAATTAACTCCTGTGATTCTCACAGGAGTCTACAGTCAGTGTTCTTACCTGCAGCCTACAGCTGAGAAACCAGGATTCAGGATGGCTCATTAACTTGTTCATGGTCACATAGCACATTTTCAGCCCCAGGTCTTACTATGCAGTCTCTTAACATTCAACTCTCCCTGCAAAGCTTCCCATCACAGGCTCTAGAAACTTCAGCACTTTCTTTCCCTTAAGAAGGAAATGGATTAGATGAATGTTTCTCAAAATCTCTTCCCTGGAGCAGATGCTTGATGACAGAAGCATCCTGGGATCAGATATGTTTGGGAAATGGGTCCCCTTCTTTTTGGAGGGTCATGGTGCCCATTCCCAGGTTCAGGATTCTGAGAAGGCCCTGAAGTAAACAAGGCTCATTAAGCTAGCTTCTCCTCAGGTTATGTGAATGAGAACCTTTGTCTTATTAATGCTATTAACGCCCCCACAGAGCCAAGTAAACACTGAAATGGATGAGTCAGCCTTCTTCCCAAGACCTGACTTAGCAAGCTGGCCTCTGAGGACGGAGATCCTCCCTTGATGTTGCCCCAGTCCCTGAATTAGCTTTGGATTCCTGCCTCCAGGATTTGGAAACAGCATCGTCCTGTACTGTCCCTCATTCCCATTTCTTTTTCACGTGGTCTTGATATGGAAAATGTCCATAAATGCCCCTCCCAAGAACTACCAATAACTTAACGAGAAAACAAAATTCATTTGGATAATTTTGCTCTGCTCTTCACTAAGTATTTTCTGCCTTTCTGGATATGGCTGCCGTCTAACTTCCTTTTATAAAAGGACACTTGGGCGCTCAGACATTGGGAGAGGGAGGGTCACATAGACCAGGGACAGTGGCCCTGGCTTCCTCTGTCCACTGCCCCCCAGCACTCACTGCTCTGCAGGGAACGGAAGAGGGGAGAGGAGCACACGAAGGTGTCTGGGCCTCACCAAGTCCAGAACAGAGCTCTTGAACCCAGGATCCTCCACTCCCAGGCACCCCACCCTGCCTCCCCCAGCCAGCCCCTTCCTCCACTCAGCTCTATCTACAAACAGCTCCACCATGGGTCCAGTTGCTCAAGCCTGAAGCCTAGAAGCCTTTCTGATTTTCCTTCCCCTCACCACCCAGCCCACCCGCGGGCCAGGCTGTTAGAGGAAGAATCTTGTGGTGAGTGGACGCTGGAACCCCATAGACTCAGTTCAGAGCCTGCCTCTACCACCTCCTAACTGCGTGGTCATCAGGAAGTTACCTAACCTCTCCAGTCCTCAGTTTCCTCTCCTGGAGAAAAGGACAGTGCTGACTTCACCGGGCTGCCTGGAGGATCCCACGAGACAGTGAGTGTGCAGTGCTTTATCAGCGCTGACAGCACTCAAGGTCAAGTGAGCCATTCCTATACTCCTCTCGGACGTGTCTGTCTCCGTGCATCTTGACTGTTGCCACCTTGGGCCAGCCCAGCCCAGCCCATGGTCATCCCTCCCCAGGCCACTGCAGTAGCCTCCAAGCAGGTTTCCATTTCCAGTCCGTTCTCGGATAGTCTCTGCATGGCAGCCAGACTGATTTTTTAACATCCCCCATCATTTCAGACCAGTGAGTCCAGAAAAGTCAATTCTCAAGGAAGGCATGGCAAGTAGAGCTGACAGATGAAGTGATATCCAGCTGTGTTTAATGTTTGAGTCTGACCTCTGTACTATGGGAGAGACATATTTCCCAAGGAAATATCCTGGGCATGATATCCCCAGAGGATGGTAAGGGTGGCCTGGCAGAGTAAAGAATTCTTTATTTCGTGACTGGGCTATATGGTGTTTTTTTTTGTTTTTTGTTTTTAATATTTTTGCCCTTTGCTTCTTTCTGAGACCCTGGACTTTTTCAGCAAATCCCATCCTATCATCCCTCTCTTGAGGGAGCTCTCAGTGTTTCTCTTTTAGGTGCACACTTAATCCTTCCAGTCCCTCTCCTGGAAATGCTGACCAGTACATCCTTCTCAAGTGAAGGCTTAGCTCCTGCCTGGCACACAGAGAGCACTCGGCAAGTGCTGACTTTTTTTTTTGCAATACTCAAGGCAGAGCAGAAGCAATCATGTGGAGTGACCGCTGTGTGCCTGGCATTGTACTCTGTTCCCACTCAATCCCCAGAGACTCTGCCAGCTGGTCACTGCTGCACTCCCACATGACTGGCCAGGAAACTAAAGGCTTGCCCAGGGTTAGCTGTGAGTCAAGTCAAAGCCTGGGCAAGAATCCCCATTCCAAAAGAGACTTGCTGAATGAGTTTCAGAGCTGGCACGATGTGCCAGGTGTCCTAACCTCAGAATCACCCACTGCTCAGATGTGTTAGTTTCCTTTGACAGCTAGAACAAATGACCACAGATCTAGTGGCTTACAACAAGAGGAACTTATTGTCTTACAGTTCCGGAAGCCAGAAGTCTAAAATCAGTAACCACTTGCCCAAAATCAAGATTTCTCTCTAGGAGAGAATCTATTCGCTGCCTCTTCCAGCCTCTGGTGACTGCCAGCATTCATTGGCTTATGGCCACATCACCCCACCCTTTGTTCATCTTCATATCTCCTTCTCATGTGTGTGTCCAGTCTTCCTCTGCCCTCTCTTCTAAGGACATCTTGGATGGCATTTAGTGCCCACCCAAATAATCTGGACTAATCCCCTCTTGTAAAGATTCTTAATTATACCTGCAAAGACCCTTCTTCCAAAGAAAGTGAGCTTTATTGGTTCTGGGGATTAGGACCTTGTGTCTTTGGGCCCATTGTTTAGCTTGCCACACCTGCTCTGGAGGATGCAGAGAAAAAGCACAGATCCTCTGCTGAAAGCAGGAGCCAGGGCTGAATGTGAGGCCCTCAGCAGGCATGCACCACCCTGGCAAAGGCAGGATGAGCAGTTAGCAAGAGAATTATTGTTGTCCTTGGGAAGGGAGGTGCACTTTGGCCAACTCTTAACAAGAGTTAAATGTGAGATGCTGGGACCAGTGTTCATTCATTCTTTTATCAAAAAGTTACTGAGCTGATATCTTATGCCCAGGCTTCTGGAGCTCACACTCTAGACAAGGAAATGGGTAAAGAGATGATTGTATGTATTGTAGCCAATACTGGAGTGGCAGGATGTGCCCCAGATGAGGGTATTTTAGCCCACCTGGGAAGGCTTCTGGGAGGAGGCAAGACTTGAACTGAGGCTGCATGATGAAGGATTCAGCCATGGAGGCCCCAGAGAGGGACAGTGCATCTTAGCAGAGCAGCATTTGATCACAAAGCTATGTGATCAGGACTGAATCAGCCTTCTGCCTGCCAAGATTGTCCAGTTGTCATGTTACTGAAAGGCAGGTCAGCTGCTCACTCAAAAGTCAATACTTCAGAGGCTGGCTTGTTGGAAAAGAAAGTTTGCCTTATTTTGGAGGCTGGCAACTATAGGGAAGAGGGTGGGCTCATGTCCAAAGGCACAATCAGTGGGCAAGAGCTTGTAAAGGGGAGTTTCAGGGGTCTGTAGGCAGAGGCAGCCCATGTACACGTAGATGCAGAAACAGCGCAGTCAGCTCTGACAGTCTTCTTGAAACTGGTCATGTGTTCATCTGAAAAGCGTCCTCCTGATTGTTCTGAGCACAGTTGATCTTTATTTCCAGGATCAGTTTGTTCCCATTTCTTTGAGGCCAGGTCTCAGAATTGTGGCAGCTGATGTCATGGTTACAGACTGGTCATCATGTAAGTAACTTCTTCCACATGATGTGGGTTTCAGTATCTGTAAGACAGCTCACAGGATATGGCTCAGAATATTATCTATAGCCCTTGAAGAAAAACTAAGAACTCCTTGACTTTGTTTAATGATTGTTATCTTGTTTGACTGTTGTCCTTTGCTTCTGCATTTTCTCCCTTCTCTGATGAAACGTATTCTTTGACTTGTCTTTCTGTAGACAAAAGGCATGCAGAGAACAGGGAGGATAAGGATCAAAGAGTCCTGCCCTGTTTCAGGTATCTTTAATTCAATCTTAGATGAAGACCCTCGAGTCAGATATTTGTCTTGTTATTGTTTATAGTGTGACTGGTCTATTTGCCCCTCATAGCCTTCATTCTGGGTGAAACCTCCCGAAGGGAAAGAAGAGCCTCTTGGAGTCTCTGCAAGGGGATTTGGCTCGCTGCCCATTGAATGCCTGCCCTCTGTCTATCCAGGTGGCCTGCAGTGGGCAGATGGGCAGGTTGGCCGGCCATGAAATCTGAACGCAAACCGGCTGCTAATTAGAGGCTTGTCAGGTCTAAGCAATCCAGTCCCATAGTGATTTCAGTGTTAATGCACCTTTTCTTTAAAAAATGTAAAAGCACATCCTGGGTTTCTCACAGTGTGAATGGCTTTTCAGCGCTCTTAGAATGGAGTCGCTGGCTGTGAGGTTTTCCGCTCCTCACATGGCGCTCCCATAGTCCTTCCACCAGCCGCACCAGCTCTTTCCTGCCTTGGTCTTTTGCAAGTGTGTTACACTGAGCTGGGACGTGCTTACTCCTATCTGACCCTGCTGTCCACTGTCCACTTCCTGTCTCAGCTAGAGGATACACCTCTGACTGTATTTACTCAGCTTTGATTAAATATGTGTGTGTTAAGTGCTTAATATTTTCCTTCTTGAAGGTAGGGCTCTAAGACTGTAACGCTGACCCAGTCCGTACCACGCAGCAAACATATGCAAATATATGTTGAGTGGATGAAAGAAAAATAAAAATCAAAGAAAACTTCAGAGGTATTAAACAAAGAAAATGGTTTAGCATTCATGATATGTCCATATTAGATAATAATCTTTAGTCTTAAAGACATCTTGAAAGAATTCCTTTTATTAGAAATGCTTATAATTTGAATGGAAGAAGCAAGATTAAAAAAACTATATGCAGTCTGATCTTAATTTTATAAAATGCATGCGTATTTGCTAGAAAATCTATCAATGGATTGTGAAGATTCAGAATAAATGTTGTTTTGTTTTACTTTTTAATTTTTTCCAAGTTTTCTTTAATGAGAACATACCACTTTTGTCAAATGAAATTAAAATATCAGTGAGGCTCCTTTGAGCCATCTGGTGTCTTGGTCCTTTCTTGTATGCAGTCCTAATCTTTTATACACACATTACAGGCTTATTCAGAATGAATTGGCGGTCCCCACTAGAATGACTTAACCAATTAACTTATTCATTAACTGCCATGGTATTTATATATGCTGGACAAAAGATTTAGAATAATCCTTATTATGGGCTGGACAAAAGGAATATTTGAAATCCTTCTCTCTCATTCCTATCCAGCCTGTCTCATGGAATTCCCACAGGGACTAATGCCCAGAAAGGGAGAAAGTGGCATTAGTATCTTTAAAAGGAGATTGAGTTCTAGGCGTGCCCTTAGTCACAGGCAGAGCAGAATTCTCATCAAGTGTGTGTGTGTGTGTGATTACTAATTTTCCCAGACTTTCACATTCATTACCTTTTCCATAATGCATTCTCAGAGTTTTTTAAAACTTTATTATGCTGTTATGCTTTTCTATATATTACAGCTATACAGCTATTTTAGAAATTAACCTGTCATCATAGTTCTAACCTATGAAACTACATAATGAAAATTTTAGTAATAATTTCTATTAGTGAGTCTGTGGCAAAACTAGCATCTTCATATAAAATAAATCATTCTCTTTGGAAAAACATTTTGAGAAAGCTTATATCCTGAGCTTCCCAGGTGGTGCAGTGGTAAAGAATCCACCTGTCAGTGCAGGATATGAAGGTTCGATCCCTGGGGTGGAAAGACTCCCTGGAATAGGAAATGGCAACCTGCTCCGGTCTTCTTGCCTGGAGAATTTCATGAATGGAGGAACCTGGCAGGCTACAGTCTGTGGGGGTCACAAAATGCTGGATGTGACTGAGAAACTGAGCATGCACATGTCCTGGATTCAATGATGCCATTTTTGAGTCCTTACCTTAAGGACATGATCTAAGATGAATACACACACACACACACACACACACACACACACACACACACCTGAAGGAACTGTGGATGGTGACTGCAGCCATGGAATCAAAAGACAATTGCTTCTTGGCAGGAAAGTGATGATAAACCTAAACAGTGTGTTGAAGAGCAGAGATACTCTTCTGCCAACGAAGGTCTGTATAGTCAGGCTGTGGTCTTCCCAGTGGTCCCATATGATTGTGAGAGCTGGACCATAAAGAAGGCAGAAAGCCAAAGATTGATGCCTTTGAACTGTGGTTCTAGAGAAGATTTCTGAAAGTCCCTTGGACAGCAAGCAGATCAGACCAGTCAAGGGAGATGAACCCTGAATATTCACTGGAAGGACTGATGCTAAAGCTGAAGCTCCAGTAGTTTGGTTATCTTTTGCAAACAGGTGACTCATTAGAAAAGTCCCTAATGCTGGGAAAGATTGAGGGCAGAAGGAGAAGAGGATGTCAGAGGGTGAGACAGCTGGACAGCATCACCAATGCAACGAACATGAACTTGGGCAAAGTCCAGGAGATGGTGAAGGACAGGGAGGCCTGATGTGCTGCAGTCCATGGGGTCACAAAGAGTCAGACAAGACTGAGGGACTGAACAACAGCAACAAGAAGGAAATATTGCTCAGTCAACTGTAGTAGAGAAAAGCTGGAAACAGGGTGAGCTAAATCTCTGGCAGTAAGGGAATGGGATTTCCAAGAATTGTATTCACACAGTGGGCTGTCTTTAAAAGGATGGTTTTAAATAATAGATGTATGTAGAGTATTTATTGCTATAGGTTCAGTTTCTGCATTGGTGTATGGGTATATGTAAATATATGTATAAAAATTTATGTGATTTGTGACTTTGTCACATAAGAATGCAGATGTCTTCCCCACAGGCACCTCAATCCCTTTAAAAGCACATGAGGGGCTTTTCTGCTGATGTCAGAATTAACTGCTGCTGCTAAGTTGCTTCAGTCGTGTCCGACTCTGTGCGACTCCAAGGATGGAGCCCACCAGGCTCCCCGGTCCCTGGGATTCTCCAGGCAAGAACACTGGAGTGGGTTGCCATTTCCTTCTCCAATGCATGAAAGTGAAAAGTGAAAGTGAATTCGCTCAGTCGTGTCTGACTCTTTGTGACCCTATGGACTGCAGCCCTCCAGGCTCTTCTGTCCATGGGATTTTCCAGGCAAGAGTGCTGGAGTGGGCTGCCATTGCCTTCTCCGTCAGAATTAACTATGTATTAATTAACCCCCTTGGATAGCCCTCTACCCTGAAATCATGAAGTACTTGCTTTCCTCTGCTGGGTATACATGGAGTTGAAAGTAATTGCTAGTCATCAGACCCTTAAGCTTGCAAATAAATATCATGGCCTTTAACATAATGGCTTCGTGGAGATTACTTTGACCTCCATGGTGCATTGGGCCTTTATATAAAACAATTACCTTAGGAATCAGTCACCTCACCATATTTTGCACTTTATATTAACAAAAAGGTTTTTACTTTTTTTGACGATAATTTGTAATGTTGGAGAAGATAGAGGAATTTGCTGATCTCACATGCTCTGGCTCCCTCCTTCGTCTTTCCTTCACTGTGTCTCACTGCTGGTTTCCTCCTCTCTGAAGGGAGAGACCATCCACCCATCCATCCACCCACCCACCCATTCATCCATCTTTTCCCAGCTCCATTCATCCATCCATCCATCCAGTGGATAGTTTAGTGAGGATCTACTATATATCAAATACTGTTCTAGTCACTCCAGATATAACAATGAATAATCAGTTCAGTTCAGTTCAGTCGCTCAGTCGTGTCCGACTCTTTGCGACCCCATGAATCGCAGTACACCAGGCCTCCCTGTCCATCACCAACTCCCGGAGTTCACTCAGACTCACGTCCATAGAGTCCGTGATGCCATCCAGCCATCTCATCCTCGGTCGTGCCCTTCTCCTCCTGCCCCCAATCCCTCCCAGCATCAGGGTCTTTTCCAATGAGTCAACTCTTCACATGAGGTGCCCAAAGTACTGGAGCTTCAGTTTTAGCATCATTCCTTCCAAAGAAATCCCAGGGTTGATCTCCTGCAGAATGGACTGGTTGGATCTCCTTGCAGTCCAAGGGACTCTCAAGAGTCTTCTCCAACACCACAGTTCAAAAACATCAGTTCTTCGGCGCTCAGCCTCCTTCACAGTCCAACTCTCACATCCATACATGACCACAGGAAAAACCATGGCCTTGACTAGACGGACCTTAGTCGGCAAAGCAGTGTCTCTGCTTTTGAATATGCTATCCAGCTTGGTCATAACTTCCTTCCAAGGAGTAAGCGTCTTTGAATTTCATGGCTGCAGTCACCATCTGCAGCGTCTTTTTATGTATGTGTGTGTATATAGATACATATATACATACGTGTGCTTAGTCACTCAGTCATGTCCAATTCTCTGGGGCTCCATGGACCATAGCCCACCAGGCTCCTTTATCCATGGAATTTTCCAGGCAAATATGCTGAAGTGGGTTGCCATTTCCTACTCCAGGGGATCTTCCCAATTCAGGGACTGAACCCAGGTCTCCTGCATTTCCTGAATTGGCAGGTAGATTCTTCACCACTAGTGTCACTTGAGAAGCTCCACGTGTGTGTGTGTGTGTGTGTGTGTATAAATGTCTTTTGTTATACATGTTTTTTTTTTTCAATTAAAAAATTTGCACTAATGAACAAAACATAGAAAAACTTCCTGTCTTAAAGCATTTAGTCATCTCTTCCTCAGGGCTTTGAAGATGCCGTCATTAGTGTACTTTGTTGGCTTCATGGCTGACTTCCCTCCGGGCTGTGGAAGAGGGCCCTTGCAGAAGTCAGCTGGTATCTGCCCTACCCAGCCTCACATCCCTCCCTTACATATCATTATAATACTATATGGGAGTTTGACAAAAGGAAAGAGAGTGCGTGGAACCTGACATTTATTGAGAACCTACTGCCTGCGAAACCCAATAACTTCAGGAGCTTTATGTCTTCTTACCAAACAGGCATTTTGTTCCCATTTTATAGCAGAGGAAACTGAGATTCAGGAATGGCAATGACTCACCCATGTTCTCAAAGCTGGTGGATGCAGGCCAGGATTCACACCTGTTCTGCCTGATTCTGTTACAGTCCTCTCTGCTTCACCAACTCAGTGGACATGAATCTGAGCAAACTCCAGGAGACAGCGAAGGACAGGGAAGCCTGGTGTGCTGCAGTCTATGGGGTCACAAAGAGTTGGACATGATTTAGTGACTGAATAGCTTCTTCCATCATTGGCTTGGAGGAAAAGATCAGTTCTGATTTCACACATAGTGAATTCGCAGCATGAGATGGGGCAGTGGAGGAATTGGCCCCATCTCCCACCACCGT
Source organism: Aepyceros melampus (assembly GCA_006408695.1). Classification (NCBI taxonomy): domain Eukaryota; kingdom Metazoa; phylum Chordata; class Mammalia; order Artiodactyla; family Bovidae; genus Aepyceros; species Aepyceros melampus. The sequence goes on from SJXQ01002166.1 coordinate 121,614, forward strand.
GGCCCCCTGCCCTGCCTGATTTTATTAGGCACCCTGGAAAGAGAGAAGCCTGGTTCTACCGGAAGGGCAAGGACTTTTGCGTTTCTGACAGAACAGCACTATTCTCTACCCCCCAATATACAATTTTAACCTCCCCTTTTTGCAGATCCTCTTATTACATTTTTTTTCTGCAAAAGAAAATGGTCCTGCCATCCAAATCCCATCATATGGGTCCTGACTTTATTACAAACCCTGGGATGTCCATCTATTAAGTATTGGATTGACCTTTTGAGATCGAGATTGGAAAAAATAAAAATAAAATCGCCACTCAAAACATATTTCATCAGCTGGCATAATGACACAAAAGTCATTCTGTCTAGACCATTTTTTGTGACCCTTATAAAAGTCCAGGAAGTTTATCTCCAGGAGGAGTTGGGAGCAGATCAGGAGCTCTGTGGATAGGGCTCTCAAAGGACCCATTCCCGTTTCCAAATCCATGTTCTAGCCCAGACATCTTGAGCTCTTAACCAGTTAATGGCAACTGTCATGCATTCATGACCTCTCATCCCTGAACAAGCTTTCTAGATGCTGTTTAGGAACCATTTGTCCCACCCACCAGGGCAAAAGTGTTGCTCTGAGCTTGGGAGGTAAAATGCCCCCCTCTTTTTTTTTTCAGAATTACTGGGTTGGGGGCTGTGGGTGATCACTTACGCTGTATATATATATATATATATATGTATGTATGTGTGTGTGTGTATATATATATATATCTTCCCTGGTGGCTCAGAGGTTAAAGCGTCTGCCTCCAATGCGGGAGACCCGGGTTCGATCCCTGGGTCGGGAAGATTCCCTGGAAAAGGAAATGGCAATCCACTCCAGTATTCTTGCCTGGAGAATCCCGTGGACAGAGAAGCCTAGTAGGTTACAGTCCACGGGGTCGCAAAGAGTCGGACACGACTGAGTGACTTTACCTTACCTTACCATATATAATATATATTTCCTGGAGGTTTCTTGCCTTTGCGAATAATAACTAGCATTGTTTTAACAGCAGCTCCTATTTCTTTTGTGCCTTTTCTCAAGGAACACAACAGAATTAGGTACCACAGGTTCCTAGCTTTTCTCAAAGTCCATTACAGTGAGGGGTGCTGCTAGGATAGCAGGGGTGAAAAGGTTTAGGCTTTTGGGAAGGACAGACCCTTCATGCAAATTTTCTCCCTCTGAAACGGGAGGTGAGAAAGCCCCTGGGAACCAGGGCAGTGGGTATGAGTGAGTCTTAGGAGAACTTCGAAACAGCTGTGAGCCCTGTGTTCAAGTGTTTGTTATGCTCTTGTCTTGGCTTTGAGGCTCGTCCTGTACTGGTGAGGGTGATATTTCTGTATGTCAGAGCCCTAGAACTGAGCCCACATTGCTTTCTGCTAAGTGACCAAAATCAAGACTGGCTCTTCTCTGGCCCATTTCTCAAAAGTATCCAATAAAATTGTGCTATGAAAACACCTTGCAACTGTAAAGTGATCCTGTGTGTATGTGTGTGTGTGTGTGTTGCTCAGTCATGTCTCACTTGTTGCAACCCCATGGACTTCAGCCCACCAGGCTCCTCTGTCCATGGAATTCTCCAGGCAAGAATAACGGAGTGTGTTAGTTCAGCTCCTCAATCACGTCCAGCTCTGCAATCCCATGGACTGCAGTACGTCAGGCCTCTCTGTCCATCACCTCCCTGTCATCACCAGCTCCCGGAGTTTACTCAAATTCATGTCCATCGAGTGGGTGATGCCATCTAACCATCTCATCCTCTGTCATCCCCTTCTCCTCCTGCCTTCAATCATTCTCAGCACCAGGGTCTTTTCAAATGAGTCAGTTCTTTGCATTAGGGGGCTAAATTATTGGAGTTTCAGCTTCAGTATCAGTCCTTGCAATGAATATTCCTCTAGGATACACTGGTTGGATCTCCTTGCAGTCCAAGGGACTCTCAAGAATCTTCTCCAACACCACAGTTCAAAAGCATCAATTCTTTGGTGCTCAGTTTTCTATATAGTCCAACTCTCACATCCATACATGACTACTGGAAAAACCAAAGCTTTGATTAGAGGGACCCTCTGGAGTGGGTAGTCATTCCCTTCTCCAGAGTATCTTCCTAACCCAGGGATCAGACCTGAGTCCCCCACATTGCAGGCAGATTGTTTACCATCTGAGCCATCAGGAATGCCCCTAAGTGATCATGCGACATGGTTGTCATTCACGCTCTTGTACTTGATGCCGACACGCTAGCCTTGTGTAACTGACCAGCAAGTCAAGCAGTGTTACCTGGCAGAAAGGGCGCTGGAGCAGGGGTCCGGGGACTGAGCTTTCCCTCCTGCCTCTGGTGCTCGGTTGCTGGATGTGGATGATCCTGGGCAAATCCTTTCTCTTTCCTGTGTCGGGAAAATGGAGCCACTTCTAACTAGACCAGCCTGAGATGGGAGTTAAGATGCTTTATATATTGTAGAGGTTTATTTGCACACTGTTTTTCTCTTCTGATCATTTTAATCTCATGCTTTTAATTTACCTCTTACCTGCCACTTCCCCTTTGGTAACCATATGTTTGTTTTCTATGTCTACGAATCTGTTTCTGCTTTGTAAATAAGTTCATCTGTATTATTTTTTAGATTTTTATATATGTGATGTAAGATAATGTTTTATCTGACTTTGCTTAGTATAATTTCTAGGTCCATCCTTGTTGCTTAAATGATGTTATAGCATTCTTTTTTATGGCTGAGTAGTAGTCAACTGTCTACATACGTCTTTTTTATGCATTCATCTGTTGTTGAGCACTTAGGGTGCTTCTGTGTCTTGGCTATTGTAAATAATGCTGCTATACACATAGAACTCTGCTCAATGTTATGTGCCAGCCTGGATGGGACAGGGGGTTGGGGGAGATTCGATACATGTACCTATGGATGAGTCCCTTCATGGTCCACCTGAAACTATCACAACATTGTTAATCGGCTATACCCCAATACAAAATGATTTTGGTGTTAAAAGATAAAAATAAAATTAAAAAAATAATACTGCTATAAACAGTGGGGTGCACGTGTCTTTTCCAATTGAAAATTTCATATTTTCCAGATATGTGCCCAAGAGTGGGATTGCTGGATCATATGGTAACTCTATTTTAGTTTCTTAAGGAACCTCCATACTGTACTAGTTAACATTCCCACCAACAGTATAGGAAGATTTCCTTTTCTCTGTACCCTCTCTTGCATTTATTATTTATAGACTTTTTAATGATGGCCACTTTGACCAGTGTGCAGTGGTACCTCATTGTAGTTTTGACTTTTATTTCTCTAATAACTAGTGATGTTGAATATCTTTTCATGTGTCTGTTGGCCATCTGGATGTCTTCTTTGAAGAACTGTCTATTTAGATCTTCTGCCCACATTTTTAGATTGGGTTGTTTGTTTTTTGATATTGAGTTGTATGAGCTATTTGTACACATTGGAAAATTAGCCCTTGTCTGTTATATTGTTTGCATATTTTTTTCTCCCAGTCTGTTGGTTGACTTTCCATTTTGCTTATGGTTTCCTTTGCTAGGTAAAAGCTTATAAGTCCAATTAAGTCCCATTTGTTTATTTTTGCTTTTATTTGTTTTGCCCTGGGAGACTGACCTAAGAAAGTGTTGCTATGACTTCTGTCAGATAATATTTTGCATACATTCCCTCTTAGGAGTTTTATGACATTATGTCTTATATTTAAGTCTTTAAGCTATTTTGAGTTTATTTTTGTGTATGGTGTGAGGGAGTGTTCTAACTTCGTTGATTTATGCAGCTGTCCAGCTTCCCCAATACTGCATGCTGGAAAGACTGTCTTCTCCATTGTATATTCTCATTTTCTTTGTCAAAGATGAACCCAAATGCTGCTGGTGTGTGGGTTTATTTAGGGGCTCTATTGTGCTCCATTGATCTCTCTCTGTTTTGGTGCCAGTACTATGCTATTTTGATTACCATAGCTTTGCAGTGTTATCTAAAATCTGGAAGGTTATACCTTCAGCTTTGCTCCTTTCCCTCAGAATTGCTTTGACAATTCTGAGTCTTTTGTGGTTCTGTATAAACTTTAGGAATTATATGAACTAGTTCTGTGAAAAATGTCAGAGGTTATTTGATAGTGGGAAAACTTTAATCTTTTTGCCATTTAATATTATGTTGGCTGTGGATTTGTCATAAATGGCTTTTATTTATTATGTTGAGATATATTTCCTCAATGGGATTCCCTGGTGGCTCAGAGGTAAAGAATTCACCTGTCAATGCAGGAGACATGGGTTCAATCCCCAGGTCAGGAGGATCCCCTGGAGAAGAAAATGGCAACCCACTCCAGTGTTCATGCCTGGGATGTCCTCTGGACAGAGGGGCTTCGTGCGCTACAGTCCATGGGGTGGCTAAACTTGATAAAGGCTTCAGAAGGAAAACAAAAAAAAAAAAAAAAGGAAGAGAGGGAGAAATTGGAAAACATAAGCTAAATGAAATGAGAGCACTGAATATAAAATAGAAAAAGTGAAACAAAGTAGATAAAGGTAAAAGATCATCACACAATCTGGTTGTTTTTAAACATGGCTGCTCATTAGAAACACATCTGGAGCTTTGGCAAGAAAAAGAAGTATCTGGGCTTTTTCTTTTTTTTTTTCCAAAAAATTCCAGTGTAATTCTGATATGCATCTGGATTTTTAAAAGTGATTAAAGATTTTACCAAAGACCTAGAAGAATTAAAGAACAAACAAACAAACAGAGATGAACAATATACTAGAAAAAATCAATAAGAAAATAATGAGGTAGCAAAACAGAGAAGTGACCTGGAGAACAGAATGGTGGAAATCACTGCCGCAGAACAGAATATAGATAAAAAAATGAAAAAAAATGAAGACAGCCTAAGTCACCTTGGGACAACCTTAAATGTACCCACATTCACATTGTAGGGGTCACAGAAGGAGAAGAGAGGAGATAGGACTCAAGAAAATATTTGAAGAGATAATAGCTGAAAACTTCCCTAATATGGGAAAGGAAATAGTCAGCAAAGTCCAAGGAGTGCAGATAGTCCCAGGCAGGATAAACCCAAGGAGGAATACACTGAGACACATAGTAATCAAATGGACAAAAATTAAAGACAAAGGTGAAATATTAAAAGCAACAAGGGAGAAACAACAAATAATATACAAGGGGATGCCCATTAGATTATCAGCTGATTTCTCAGCAGAAATTCTACAAGCCAGAAGGGAATGGCACAATATATTTAAATTGATGAAACAGGAGAAACTATAACCCAGAATACTACACCTGGCAAGACTCTCATTGAGATTTGTGGGAGAAATCAAAAGCTTTCCAGACAAGCAACACCACCATACCAGCTTTACAACAAATGCTAAAGGAACTTCTTTAGGCAGGAAACAAAAGAGAAGGAAAAGACCTACAGAGAGTAAACCCAAAACAATTAAGAAAACGGTAATAGGATCAATGGATTAAGTGCACCAACCAAAAGACATAAACTGGCTGGGCGGATGAAAACATGTGCATGTATGTACTTCCACTTACCACATCACTCTACTTAACCCCCAAATTGTATGTAATTATTTTGTATTGTTAGATTAATCATGTTTCCATTATGGCTTGCAGCTGTAATTATCATTTACTTTTTTGTCTGGCAATGATTGTGAAAACTGATAAACATCTTTTACTCTTGTGATTCAGTTCAGTTCAGTCACTAGTCATGTCCGACTCTTTGTGACCCCTTGAATCGCAGCATGCCAGACCTCTAGTCCATCACCAACTCCCGGAGTTCACTCAGACTCATGTCCATCGAATCAGTGGTGCCATCCAGCCAACTCATCCTCTGTCGTCCCCTTCTCCTCCTGCCCCCAATCCCTCCCAGCATCAGAGTCTTTTCCAGTGAGTCAACTCTTCGCATGAGGTGGCCAAAGTATTGGAATTTCAGCTTCAGCATCATTCCTTCCAAAGAAATCCCAGGGCTGATCTCCTTCAGAATGGACTGGTTGGATCTCCTTGCAGTCCAAGGGACTCTCAAGAGTCTTCTCCAACACCACAGTTCAAAAGCATCAATTCTTTGGTACTCAGCTGTCTTCACAATCCAACTCTCACATCCATACATGACTACTGGAAAAACCATAGCCTTGACTAGATGGACTGTTGTTGGCAAAGTAATGTCTCTGCTTTTCAATATGCTATCCAGGTTGGTCATAATTTTCCTTCCAAGGAGTAAGCGTCTTTTAATTTCATGGCTGCAGTCACCATCTGCAGTGATTTTGGAGCCCNTCATGGGGTCACAAAGAGTCGGACACGACTGCGCTACTGAACTGAACTGAACTGAAAGAAGAGATTTGAAAAAAAATTGAGACATGAGGCAATACTGAAAACACGAACAAAAGAATACAAATATTAAAAGAGACTACATGGTACTGGGAGAAGGATAGCATCAGAGCCTTTTCCAGTGAGTCAACTCTTCACATGAGGTGGCCAAAGTACTGGAGTTTCAACTTTAGCATCATTCCTCCCAAAGAACACCCAGGACTGATCTCCTTTAGAATGGACTGGTTGGATCTCCTTGCAGTCCAAGGGACTCTCAAGAGTCTTCTCCAACACCACAGTTCAAAAGCATCAATTTTTCAGTGCTCAGCTTTCTTCACAGTCCAACCCTCACATCCCTACATGACCACTGGAAAAACCATAGCCTTGACTAGACGGACCTTAGTTGGCAAAGTAATGTCTCTGCTTTTGAATATACTAAAAAGTACTGGAGTTTCAACTTTAGCATCATTCCTCCCAAAGAACACCCAGGACTGATCTCCTTTAGAATGGACTGGTTGGATCTCCTTGCAGTCCAAGGGACTCTCAAGAGTCTTCTCCAACACCACAGTTCAAAAGCATCAATTTTTCAGTGCTCAGCTTTCTTCACAGTCCAACCCTCACATCCCTACATGACCACTGGAAAAACCATAGCCTTGACTAGACGGACCTTAGTTGGCAAAGTAATGTCTCTGCTTTTGAATATACTATCTAGGTTGGTCATAACTTTTCTTCCAAGGAGTAAGCGCCTTTTAATTTCATGGCTGCAGCCACCTCTGCAGTGATTTTGGAGCCCAGAAAAATAAAGTCTGACGCTGTTTCCACTGTTTCCCCATCTATTTCCCATGAAGCGATGAGGCCAGATGCCATGATCTTCGTTTTCTGAATGTTGAGCTTTAAGCCAACTTTTTCACTCTCCTCTTTCACTTTCACCAAGAGGCTTTTTAGCTCCTCTTCACTTTCTGCCATAAGGGTGGTGTCATCTGCATATGCAAGTAAAAAGAAATAAATTCTTTTTACTTAGTAGTAAAAATAAATAAATTGTGAATCGGCTATATCACAATAGAAAATATTTTTGGTGTTAAAAAAATTATATGTGGAAACAGCAAAAAAGAAACAAATTGTGGTTATATGCAACAACTTGGATGACTCCTCAATCATGATGAGTGAAAAAAGACAATTTTGAAAAAGTTTAATTCTCGCTTGATTCCGTTTATTTACCATTCTCGAAGTGAGAACATGCTGGAAAAGGAGAACAGTTAAGTTGTCAAGGGCTGAGGAGGAAGTGGGACTTGGGGGAAAAGGGTATGTGGCCATAAAAGAGCAATGAGAGGCATCCGTGTGATGGGAATCTCTGTGTCTTGACTGTGTGATTCTGTGCTATAGTTTCACAAATATTACCATTGGGAGGAACTGAGTGAAGGGCGCACTATTTCTTGTTTTGTTTTGTTTTTGTAACAACTGTATGAAAACCTATAGTAATCTTACATTTTAAATGTTTAATTAAAAAAAAATAAAAAGAACACATTGACACATTCCTCTAACCAGGAATATAGGTTACTTCTGGGTTGTGTTTTGGGCAAAGAGGTTGAAATAAGTGTAGAGATAATATGTTATGTGCTTGTAAAAGTCTGTTTCCTTGAAGGGAAGACAGAGATAGGGTAGAACATGGGCACATTTAATTATTCCTTCATTTCTTCATGCAATCAATTCCTCTACTTATTTATATGTTCATACATTCCCTCATTTATCATGGGTGAATACTTGTTCACCTTATCTTTCATTCAAACAGTAATTTTGAGACCAATTGTATATAAGGTACAGTACTAAGCACTAGGGGGATGCAAGAACGAGTTTGACATGGCCTTTGAATTTAGAGAGCTCGCAGTAATTCATTTATACATTCCATTTACCAGGTACATTACCAATACAACAAACCAACCAATCAACTAACCAAATAATCAGCCTATGTCCATAAATGCCTATTCTATCCCCAAAGCCTGCCTTACTGCTTGGCATAAAGCTATGAGTATACATGCCATTGATTTCATAACTGCTTATTGACTGCATATGAGACTTATTTTCAGAGCTGGATGCCAAATTATTAGTCTTTGAATAATTCAGGAAATAAGGTGAATGAAAAATGGGATTAATTCACCAATTCTCTATAGAGGGATGAGTAAAATCGCTCATTCATCAGGATAGAATACCATTGTGTGCTCAGCCACTCAGTTGTGTCTAACTGTTTGCAACCTCATGGACTGTAGCCCACCAGGCTCCTGCATCCATAGGATTTTCCAGGCAAGAATACCGGAGTGGTGCCATGTCCTTTTCCAGAGGGTCTTCCCAACCCAGAGACATGAATCTCCTGCTTTTCAGGCAGATTCTTTACAACTGCGCTTGCATAAAATTATTATTTTATTATTATTATGGATTATCCTCTGTATAAAATCCAAGCTCCTAAACAGGAATCACTAGGATCTCACAGCATGCCCCTAACCCCTCTTTCCTGCCTCATCTCCTTCTAATTCAGCTGGAATCTCTGTGTTTTTCATTCCCTTAGCTTATGTTTCCTCCACAGGTGTGTTCTTTTCTGCACTTGTAAACCCATTCTGTAGCATTGGGTGGCTTTCTGGTTATTTCATGGAGGGAGAGTGGCTGACTCTCTCTGTTCCCACAGCACTTGAGTATAGATGTTGTTAAGGTTCTAATTATGTGCCAGCGGAGTGTGTTAGGAGGCTCAGACATCAAATGGGTAGAGCTGATAGAAACTGAACTTCACTTTTCCCATTTACCGACTGTTTTAACTCAGCGAAGCTGTTAACCTCTCAGAATCTTTCTTCTTGTAACATAATGGATGCAAATGCGATCATGTCTCAGAACTGATCTGAGGTTAACAGAAATAACACATAGAATGTATTCAGAAAACTGCTCAAACTGTGTGTAGGATTAGGAATTGCTAGTTCTTATTATAGTAAGGGAAATCTTTTCTTTGTTTGCATTTCTGGCCACTTTTTATCTCCAGGCAGGGACTATTACTTGTTCATTTTAGTATTTTTGATTCTTGTACAGCAATGATAACATTACCAAAAAAAAAAAAAAAAGTGTGTGTCATTCAAAATCTTACTTACTGGTACAGAGTAGACAATGTTTATTGAAATAGCTTGTTTGGAAATAATTAAACTGTAGGACTTCTTGTGTCTCTTCCAGTTATATCATGTTAATCTACATTGACTGAAATTCTAGTGTTCTCTGGAGCAGTCCAGAGAGGGTGTAGGGGCCTACGGGCCAGAGAGAAAGAGAGGGGGAAGGGAATGCAGTATGGCTTTGGTTATTTTTGACTGTGGATGGACATATGAGCTTGCCCAAAAATTATAGCATAGGATATTTTGTGAGATATTTGATGTGAAATCAAGGTGCTGAGTGGAGGAGGTAATGGCAATCCACTCCAGTATTCTTGCCTGGAGAGTCCAGTGGACACAGGAGCCTGGCAGGCTACAGTCCACGGGGTCACAAGAGTCAGACATGACTGAGCGACTAAACCACCACCACCACCAAGGTGTTGAAGGCTAGTCTCAGAATAATTATTATTAGGAAGAAAAACTGTATACAATTTCATATACATGAATCTATCACATAGGTCATGGAGATATTTCTTTTCTGCTTACTCTACTCCAGCTACACTGGCCTCTTTGCTTGTCCTTAAGTATTCCAACCATGGTCCCATCTTTCCCGATATTCCCTCTTCCCAGATTTTCTGCCACATATCTTCATGGATGACTTCCTCACCTCATCCTTCAAGTCTTGGCTCAAATGTCACTCCTGGGAGAGGCCCAGCTGCTCCATATTTAATTCTACAGTATCTATTTTCCATCCTCAGAATTTCATTCATCTTCTTCCTTGTCTATCTTTTCTTGTTCTAATAGCTCAAATCACCTTCTGGAATGTTCTATGCCTCACCTGGTTGTTATTTAATTTTCCATCTCCCCAGTTAGAACATAAACTTCACTAAGGCTTAATCGGTTTTGTTTACCATTGTATACTGAGCATTTAGAACACAGAAGATGCTCAATGTGGGGTGAATAAAAGAATAAATCAGATGGACTTTTGCAGAGGAAATTGCCCTGATGAGGAAGAGATGAGTTTGCTTGGAGACTCTCCCAGGGAGAAGTAGATAGAGTCCAGGGCTTCTTCCCTAAGTCACTGTGTGGGAAGGGAGCCTGCCTTTTCCCTGGTGACTCATCTGACTCACGTACAGAGCCCGTGATTTCTCTCTGAGGAGGCTTAGTAATGGGGATAAGAGAAAGGCCATGTGTACGTGCTGAGTCCTTTCACCTGTGTCTCTTTCCTACCCTGTGAACTGTAGCCCTCCAGGCTCCTCTGTCCATGGGATTCTCCAGGCAAGACTACTGGAGTGGGTTGCCATGCCCTCCTCCAGGGGATCTTCCCCACCCAGGGATCAAACACATCTCTCACTTCTGCATTGGCAGGTGGTTTCTTTACCACTAGAGCCACCTGGGAAGCTCAAGAGAAAGGTCATTCAAATGCAATTGTTTGAAAAATTCTAAGACTTAAGAAGATGCTATGGGGAGAACTGACATGCATTATTTCTGAGGCCAGTGTTTGCTGAATCCTGGGGAAGAGGGTGGAGACAAGACTACACATGTGAAACAGGACCCCTGCAGAGGAAGGGCCCAGGGGAGAGACCTGCGGTTGGGATTTGAGAGGTGGGGCAACTGCACATGTGGGTTTCCTTGACCTTCTATCTATTGAGTTCAGAGATTATTTAACTTGCAAAGTAGAACAGCCAAAGCTATGTGACAAGGGGCATGATTCTCCTCCAGTTTTTTTTTTTTTTCACTTTATTATTTATTTATTTACTTTTAACCTTATATAATTTTATTTTATTTTTTTAATTAGTTTATATTTTTTAGTTTGTTTTGCTTTACAATACTGTATTCATTTTGCTATACATTGACATGAATCAGCCACGAGTGTACATGAACTCCCAACCCTGATCCCCACCTCCCCCCTCCCGCCCCACACCTTCTCTCTGGATTATCCCCGTGCATCAGTCCCAAGATGGCAAAGGGATCTTTTTGGTAAAGAACTGCTAGAGCCAGAGGTGACTGCCTGTAGCCTAAGGGATGAAATGTTCTTTAAAATTCATTTAATTCATTTAATCACTTTACACAGGCACTTAATCTCCATTTTGTTAGAATATCAATTTTTGGTGGTTTTATACCAGGTGAGGGACTCGGACTTTTATGTCACCATTTGGCAAGTTGGCAGCACCTGCAGAGACAACTCTGCCTGCTCCTTGGTGATGAGTACCAGATGGGACTGCCCCCTAGATGGGTCCCAGAGGTAGAAAGAGAAAGCTCTACCCTCATGTCCCCGATCCCTCAGCTAAAGGAAAACCCTGTGCCACAGGTAGGAACTAGAATGAAAAAGGAAGGGGTCTGCCAGTTGGGGTACTGTAAATATATTAGAGGGTGTCTTAGTTTCCCAGTTCAGTTCAGTTCAGTCGCTCAGTCCTGTCCGACTCTTTGCGACCCCATGAATCGCAGCACGCCAGGCCTCCCTGTCCATCACCAACTCCCGGAGTTCACTCAGACTCACGCGCATCGAGTCAGTGATGCCATCCAGCCATCTCATCCTCTGTCGTCCCCTTCTCCTCCTGCCCTCAATCCCTCCCAGCATCAGAGTCTTTTTTCCAATGAGTCAACTCTTCGCATGAGGTGGCCAAAGTACTGGAGCTTCAGCTTTAGCATCATTCCTTCCAAAGAACACCCAGGGCTGATCTCCTTCAGAATGGACTGGTTGGATCTCCTTGCAGTCCAAGGGACTCTCAAGAGTCTTCTCCAACACCACAGTTAAAAAGCATCAATTCTTCTGCGCTGAGCCTTCTTTGAGCTTCAGCTTTAGCATCATTCCTTCCAAAGAACACCCAGGGCTGATCTCCTTCAGAATGGACTGGTTGGATCTCCTTGCAGTCCAAGGGACTCTCAAGAGTCTTCTCCAACACCACAGTTAAAAAGCATCAATTCTTCTGCGCTGAGCCTTCTTCACAGTCCAACTCTCACATCCATACATGATCACTGGAAAAACCATAGCCTTGACTAGACGGACCTTAGTTGGCAAAGTAACGTCTCTGCTTTTGAATATGCTATCTAGGTTGGTCATAACTTTCCTTTGAAGGAGTAAACGTCTTTTAATTTCATGGCTGCAGTCATAATCTGTAGAGATTTTGGAGCCCCGCAAAATAAAATCTGACACTGTTGCTACTGTTTCCCCATCTATTTCCCATGAAGTGATGAGACCAGATGTCATGATCTTCGTTTTCTGAATGTTAAGATTTAAGCCAACTTTTTCACTCTCCTCTTTCACTTTCATCAAGAGGCTTTTTATTTCCTCTTCACTTTCTGCCATAATAAAATAAAGTCTGACACTGTTTCTACTGTTTCCCCATCTATTTCCCATGAAGTGATGGGACCACATGCCATGATCTTCGTTTTCTGAATGTTGAGATTTAAGCCAACTTTTTCACTCTCCTCTTTCACTTTCATCAAGAGGCTTTTTAGTTCCTCTTCACTTTCTGCCATAAGGGTGGTGTCATCTGCATATCTGAGGTTATTGATATTTCTCCCAGCAATCTTGATTCCAGCTTGTGTTTCTTTCAGTCCAACATTTCTCATGATGTACTCTGCATAGAAGTTAAAAAAGCAGGGTGACAATATACAACCTTGATGTACTCCTTTTCCTATTTGGAACCAGTCTGTTGTTCCATGTCCAGTTCTAACTGTTGCTTCCTGACCTGCATACAGGTTTCTCAAGAGGCAGGTCAGGTGGTCTGGTATTCCCATCTCTTTCAGAATTTTCCACAGTTTATTGTGATCCACACAGTCAAGGCTTTGGCATAGTAAGTAAAGCAGAAAGAGATGTTTTTCTGGAACTCTCTTGCTTTTTCTATGATCCAGCAGATGTTGGCAATTTGATCTCTGGTTCCTCTGCCTTTTCTAAAACCAGCTTGAACATCAGGAAGTTCACGGATCACGTATTGCTAAAGCCTGGCTTGGAGAATTTTGAGCATTACTTTACTAGCATGTGAGATGAGTGCAATTGTTCGGTAGTTGGAGCATTCTTTGGCATTGCCTTTCTTTGAAATTGGAATGGAAACTGACCTTTTCCAGTCCCATGGCCACTGCTGAGTTTTCCAAATTTGCTGGCATATTGAGTGTAGCACTTTCACAGCATCATCTTTCAGGATTTGAAATAGCTCCACTGGAATCCCATCACCTCCACTAGCTTTGTTTGTGGTGATGCTTTTTAAGGCCCACTTGACTTCACATTCCTATTGTGATTATGTAACTGTTATTCACTTAATACCATTGTATCATGATTGGTCAACAGAAAATAAAAGAATTCTACATCACCAAAACTACCATTTAATGCATGTTGAATTTTATCAAATGCTATTAATGCATCATTTGATATTATCTTTTGTGTTTTTTTTTTAATTTCATTGATGACCACATTGATTTGCATTTATTGAACTATCCATATGACCCTGGAATGAATCCAACTTGATTGTGGCATATAGATCCTTTTTATGTGTTATCAGATTTGGTTTGCTGATGTTTTGTTGAGGAGTTTTGCATTTACATTAATGAAAGATATTGGCCTATAGTTTTCTTTTTTGGTAGTATCTTTGCTAGCTTGGTATCAGGGTGATTGTGGCTTCATAGAATGACATGGGAGCATTTCCTTCTCTTCAGTCTTTTGGAAGAGTTTGAGAAGAATCAGTCCAAGTTCTTTGTACGTTTGTTAGAATTCCCTAGTGAAGTCATCTGGTCCTGGAGTTTTGTTTGCAGGGAATTATTGTTTTTACAGATTGTATTTTACTTCTAGTGATTGGTCTGTTCAGGTTATCTGTTTCTTCTTGATGCAGTTTTGGCAGGCTCTATGTTTCTAGAAGAGCTTCCCCATGGCTCAGAGGTAAAATATCTGCCTGCAGTGCAGGAGACGCAGGTTCGATCCCTGGGTCTGGACGATCCCTTGGAGGGGGAAATGGCCACCCACTCCAATGTTCTTGCCTGGAAACTCCCATGGACAGAGGAGCCTGGTGGGCTACAGTCCACAGGGTCACAAAGAGTCGGACACAACTACAGCAGCTTAGCACAGCACAACACACAGCATGTGTTTCTGGAAACTTGTCCATGTCTTGTATGTTGCTGTTTTGTTGGTATATAACTGTCCATAGCATTTTCTTATGATTTTTTTTTTTTGTATTTCTGCATTATTGGTCCTTACTTCTCCTTTTTCATTTCTTGTTTTGTTTGTTTGGGTCCTTTATCTTTCCTTCTTGGTGAGCCTGTCCAGAGGTTTATGGATTTTGTTTGTCCTTTGAAAGAACCAGTTCTTGGTTTTATTGATTTTTTTCCTATTTTTAATCTCCATTTATTCCTCTCTGATCTTTATTATTTCCTTCCTTCTGCTGTGCTAGGTTGTGTTTGTTCTTCTTTTTCTAATTTTTTTAGGTGGTAGGTTAGGATTTTTATTTGGGATTTTTTTCTTTTTTCTTTTTTTTTGAGAAAGACTTATACTGATACGAGCTTTTCTCTCTTAGGATTGTTTTTGCTACACCTCATAGATTTTGTATGATTGTGTTTTCTGCGCACTCTTGAGATGAAGGAGAAAAATATTCTGAGAGGCATGTTTACAATTCCTTGCAAGACTTACTAGTAAATCAATTAATGGTTGGGTAATCTAGTTGCACACCCTTCTTCAAGTCAACGTGCCCTGCCCTTACTGTTTTTAATTTAGTCCTAACTTTTATAATAGTACCCACCCCCAAGCCTCCTTTGACTTCTTTCTCCCTATTTTAGTTTTCTTCTTAGCAATCATCACTCCCAGACATTGTTATCTATTCATTGTTCTCTGTGATCTATCCTGCCCCATTAGAATGTAAGTCTGTTGAGGACAAGAAACTTACATAAGCATTTGTTCATTGCTATCCCCCACTGCCCAGAACTGCTTCGGCTAGCATACAAGAGGCAATCAGTACTCATTTGTGATATGAAAGAATGCCTACATTGTTGTTCTGCCTTCGCTAAGAAGCCCTGCTTTGAGAAGAAAAGTGATCCCCTGGGAAACATGGCAGAACCTGGCCTAGACAGGCTTAACCTGGAAAATGTACTGGCCTCACGAACTGCGGACAGGCTGGGCTATGTGATTCTGGGAAAGTGGCTTCTTATCTCAGCCTTTTTCTTGGATGAACTTCACTGTCATCTGGAGCCGGTCACAAAGTCTGAATAAGTCTGTGAGTTTACTGCCCTAAGGTCCTGTTTCTTCATCCAGAGGGTAGAGGTGAGACTACCAACTTTGTGATGCTTTTGCATTGCTTAGATCAATGCCTGGCCTAGAAGAGGGCAGTCATATGGTGATTAGCGTGGGTTCTCAATCCCTGTTGAGAGAAGTGTTTGCTAGGGATGGAAATGGGGAGGAAACCATGGGGGCACTGGGCACCTTAGAAGGGATAGAAGAGAAACTACCATTTAATGAGTACCTGCTGTAGACCAGATGCAGCCCAGGGGTCACATGCTTCATACGCATCCAGTTAAAATCTCACAATTACTCAAAGAAGGTTGGGGTCAGTACCGCATCTCACAAGGAGGAAACTGAGGCTTAGAGAAGCTTCTGTAGCTTGACTGAGTCCCAGAGCTGCTATGTGAAAGAGAGGGTTTGGCACTAGGTCAGTCTGATTTCCAGGCTTATCACATTCTCTTGCATCCCAGGAGATGTTTTGGATCATCTCATTGCTGTTGGCAGGCCATGCCACTATCTCAGTATAAGTCTCTGCCTCTGCTGGGCGAGAAGGACAAAGCAACAGCCACAGTCAGCAAGGCAAGTCAAGGATGCTGCTGATTTTAGTCTTCAGGTGCTGACTATTGAGTTCATTGTTTTCTTCCTATTATAAAACATCATCCTTGAGCCTAGGTCCACTTTTTTGAGCTAATAATTCCCTTTTATCTCCATCCCCCACTTTTATTGTCCCCCTCATATTTTTGAAGTCGAGCCTTTGTTTATGTGTGTTGTTTTAAAACACATATAGTTTTGTGTTCAAATATTTTTAATTTACACAGATGACATTGTCCTGTAGGCCTCCGTTTCCTGCTTTTTGCTTGTTGCACTTTGTTTTTAAGATCCATCCATGTGGCTGTGTATACATATTAACCCATTATTTCTTTTTTTTAATTTTTATTTGGCTGCATCAGGCTCAGTTGTGGCGTGCAGGATCTTTGTCATGTCTTGTGCAGAATCTTGCAGCTCGCGGACATGGGCGCCAACTCAGTAGTTGAGGTGCATGGGCTTAGTTGCTCTGGGGCATGTGGGATCTTTGTTCCCTGACCAGGGATAGAACCTGTGTCCCCTGCATTGGCAGGCGGATTCTTAACCACTGGACCACCAGAGAAGTCCCTAGCCCATTATTCCTAACCGCTGCAAATAGTGGCTTTGTGCACACTCGATGTTCTACACACGCATTCCTCCAGAGAGGCACACCAGGATGCTTTCCAGCTCTCTGCTTGTATTAACAGCGCTGCGGTGGGCATCCTCCTACACACCCCCAATATACCTCTGTGAGAACTGCTTGCTTGTTCTAGGCTATTGGGGTAGAGAGCACGTGTGTATGTAACTTAGCTAAGTAGTTCCAGATGGCTCTCTTCCAAGGCTGCCCCATGTGCAGTCACCCTGATGTGATGCTTCCTCTTTCCTGTACTTCCTCATAGCCTCTGACACTTGGGGTAGGATTTTGTATTTGTGCCAATATGATGGGTGCAAACGTAAGTTAAAAAAAAAAACTTTCCTTGTTTTTATTTGACTATAAATAAGTCTGAGTATCTACAGCATGTCAGCCTTTTGCATTTCTCTTCATTGAATTACTTCTCCATATCCTGTATTTGTTTGTCAGTTAGGGTTCCTGACATTTTCCTGTTCACTCTTATAAGGAGTTCCTGGTGTGTTCTAAATATTAATCTCTTCTCACTCTTTTGCCAGAGGTGGGAGCTGTGCTGTCCGGCATGCGGGATCTTAGTTCCTTAACCAGAGATCGAACCCATGCACCCTACATTGGGAGGGCAGAGTCTTAACCACTGGATCACCAGGGATGTCTCCCTTGTCACTTTTAGACAAGTATCTTCTCCCAAAGTATATTCATCTATTAATTTTGTTAAGAAAAACTTTAATTCTGGGATTATCAAGTTCATCATTTTTCATATTTTTCATCTTAGAATTTGGGTTGGGGTTGGAGGTTTGAGAAATCTGTCCCCATCAGCTAGTCACAAAGACATTCTTCAGTATTTTCTTCTAACAGCCCACATGGGCAGAGGGGGCATCAGTCTTGTGTTCCTGTTAGCAGAAGGCTCAGGCTTATGAATCCCTTGCTGACCCGGAGGGTAGAGAGTTTTGTTTTCTTTCCTTCAACGGCCCTATAAGCCAACAGGAAAGCAGTTAGACAGAGGGCTTCAACTGAATTTTCTGCTTTTTAATTTTTCTCAACTTCAGGGGTGCTCATCCCTCACATCACATAGGCAATAGTTAGTGAATGGAGGTGTCCGTATGGCCCTCTGCTGCCCTAACATCTTGAGAGGAGGCAGCCTGGGAACCTCATCCTCAGTGATGTCTGATAACTCCTGGTGTCTGGCACAGAGGTGTTTGTGAAATTCAAAGTCACAGGGCAAGAGGGAGGAGACTGGCCTGTGCTACTGTGGTAGTGGCGTGGGGGCCCAGGCCTCCACCTTAGTGGGCCCACATGGACAGAAAAACCTCAGTGGGATGTGAGTGGGAGCCTGGTTCCAGGGATCAAGGCGCCTCTGACATTTGCTGGACTTCACTCCTGGGGCCCCTTCTTTGTACACATCAGTTCAACATGAAAACAAATCCTGGAAAATCAAATCGGGACAGAGGAGTTTGAATGTCACCCTGTCTGACCTCCTTCCTTTACTGATGGGGAAACAGACCCGGAGTGAGGAAGCTTATGAAACATCACAGAGCTTGTGGATTGGAGACCCAGGGCTGGAACCCAGGCTTTTTAACACCAGGCTGAAGCTTTGACTGCTCCACTTGGAGAGATTCCATCATGTGGAGACAGAGAGTCCTGGGTTTGAACCTCATTGTTCACTTCATAATTGCATAAATAGATGTATTTGGCACTGTGGCCAATGCTTTAAAGAGATATGCTCAGGTCTGTGAGATCTTGGAGGAATCTGACCTTGTCTCAGATCTTCAGAGAAGGTTCTAGAAGGAAATGGGCTGAAGTCTAAGTTGAATCGAGCTTAACCTCCTGGAGAGGGGAGAGCTTAGATGGATGGATGGATGACTGTGAGCCTGGGTTTATGAGGTTGGTTATTTCCCCACTGTGAACACTCTCTCTTGGCCCAGAGAGGCCTGCTGGTAAACTGCTAAATGTGTCAGTCCTTTGAGTGTTTAACTTAAAGCTGGGCAGCTGTGCCCTTGAAGTACTTACCTCTGTCCCTATACACTTCTTTGAACCCTATCACGAATCCCTGGGAAGGGAAAATGCAAAAGCAAAAAAAAAAAGTAAAATACATTGTTAATCATGCTGAAATGTAACGTTCCTCTCTGAACCTTGGAAGATGAGAAATTTACGTGCTGATTTCATCCCCTGCTTCACTCAGGGGACGACAGGCTGCAATTGAAGAGGCTTTGGCGAGTTAAGTACTACAAATCTTGCCCAGGTTCTTAGGCCTCTCTTGGAAATCTTGGAGACCACTTGGTAATG
Source organism: Aepyceros melampus (assembly GCA_006408695.1). NCBI lineage: Eukaryota > Metazoa > Chordata > Mammalia > Artiodactyla > Bovidae > Aepyceros > Aepyceros melampus. The sequence continues at coordinate 140,718 of SJXQ01002166.1, forward strand.
TTGGCATTCTTTCCAGTGACTTCTGGCCCTGCCAGCCAGGGTGTGGACAGTTCCCACTCAAAAAAAGATTTCACATTGGGCTAGGACGTGGTCTGTTCATTTGTTGGGGAACCTGAGACTGTTAAGGGAAAAGAGGGTAAGAAAGGATTCTGCAAAGAAACAAAAGCAGGCAAGAGGGGCCGTTGCAGATGCCACAGTCCCTCTGACAAAGCTCTCATTACTGGAATCAGAGAAGGAAGAAGGGGGAAAAAACTGACATTTATTTGGCACTTGCTGTGTACTAGGTATCTGTCCTTGACTCCTCACACTCCGTGGGAGGTGTAGTCATTCTCATTTTGCAGGTGGGGAAACTAAGCTATTCACATGCCGAATACAGTGACAACAATGATGATAGCAGTTCATATTCATATGCTAGACACCCTTCTAAGCTCTTGCCATGGGTAACTCATTTAATCCTCATAAAAACCCTGTAGGGCAGGAGCTGGTATGATCTACCTTTTTTCAGTTGAGGAAAGCAAAGCATGAAAAGGTTGAGAGTCTTGCCTTAAACAGTCAATGGCAGTGGTGTTAGTATTTAGTCGCTCAGTCGTGTCCGACTCTTTGTGACCCTATGGGCTGTAGCTGGCCAGGCTCTTCTCTCTGTGAAATTTTCTAGGCAAGAATACTGGAGTGGGTTGCTATTTCCTCCTCCTTGGGACCTTCCAGACCCAGGGATTGAAACTGGGTCTCCTGTTATGGTGACCCAGGCAAGAATACTGGAGTGGGTTGCTGTTTCCTCCTCCTTGGGACCTTCCAGACCCAGGGATTGAAACTGGGTCTCCTGCAGCTTCTGCATTGCACTCTAGAGTTTACTTTTTTTTTTTTTTGGACTGGAATTTAGCCTGTTGCTCTTATTGAACTTGAGTAACCTTAAAGGAAAATTCATATTTATGGCCAGAGTCAGAATAAGTATGTTTGGCGAAGTGAATGGGTCTTATCTAGTGATTATCAGTCGTAGCCCAGACAGAGCTGTAATAATTTCTTTCTTCTAAAATAAACTTTCTAAGAGCCATCCAGTCAGAGCTTTGGAGAGGAGAAACCCGCCAAGGTAAACCAGAGGTACTGGATGTAAGTAACTGACCACAACCCAGCAATTTGATTGATTTCTAAAATTTGCATGATATATAGAAAAACCCTTGATTCATGTGTAAGAGTCCAAGAAATCAAGAAAGAAATGTTATGAACAATCATGAGTCAGGCCTAGCATCCTGGATCAGCTGTCTACTTCTGATGCCTTCTCTCTTTCTGGTGTTGGTGTTTTCTGACTATCAGAGCATTGCTTTAAGGTGGGTTTGAGGTCAGCAGTTCTCTCTGTAGACCAGTCTGGTGCAGGAGCCCCAAATTCACCTGCACTCCATGAGGAGGCGGATGGGCACAGGGGGCCCCTGCTGGTACCAAAGCTCCAGTTCCTCGTGGAGTTCAGGCAAAGGAGGGAAGTCCTCTCTGGGTCACTTGGTGGTCACCATAACTGTCGACTAAGAGACAGGCATGACTTGAGAGCTGCAAGTTAAGTTTTATTTGGGGCAAATGAGGACTGCAGCCTGGGAGACAGCACCTCAGTGAGTAAATGGCAGAATTGGGGTTGAAACAGAGAGAGTGGCTCCAGTTCTCATGCTTTAACCACTAGGGTGGAGGTTGGAAAGCAAGTCTGATACGCTTGAAAAATCCTTGCCCTTTCAACCATGCCTGTCACCCTGCCCCTTGATGAGGATGCTGCTCTCATAAATGATAGCGTTTAATGAGTGCTGAGCACGAATGGGCACTGTGCCTGTTGCTTCCCGTTGCTGTGTATTTCAGTCTTACCATCTATTGTTAAGTGAAGACTGAAACTCAAAGAGGACACATGTTCTGCCCAAGGTCACACCGCTAATGGTGGCTCTGGGCCACTTTCTAAACAGGAGGGGTTCACTTGCTGGCTCATTGCATTACCTTCAGGATATCATTCTGGAAGCTTGATCTGTGGGGTGAGTGATGTTTCAGCAAACAGTGAGTGTCTGCTCTTGACTCCGGGTGAGGCTGAGTGCTGGGGGACAAGAGATGGGACCTGTGTGGTAGTCCCGGCCTGGAGGAGCCCCTGAGCTTGGAAGTGGGAGGAGCTCTGGCCTTGGTGCCACCTCGTTCTTCCACCTACAGACCCTGGACAGGTAGGACTTTGCCTCTCTAAACACCATGTGAAAGTGAAAGTGAAAGTGAAGTCACTCAGTCGGGTCCGACTCTTTGTGACCCATGGACTGTAGCCCACCAAGCTCCTCCGTCCATAGGATTCTCCAGGCACCAAGCTCCTCCGTCCATAGGATTCTCCAGGCAAGAATACTGGAGTGGGTTGCCATTTCCTTCTCCAGGGGATCTTCCCAACCCAGGGATCGAACCCAGGTCTCCCTCATTGCAGGCAGACGCTTTACCCTCTGCACCACCAGGGAAGCCCCAATACTGGCTGTCTTGACTAAAGAAACAGCAGCCTCCACCTGTTTAGTCGGATCTAGTTACAGCAAGAGGCTATTTTATTATTGCTATTAATCTGACGTAGAGAAGGTTTGAAACTCTTGATCTGAGGAATAAAAGACCCCCCAAAAAGATAGATCAATAATCATCCAAATTGTGGCTATTTGAAGGCTTCAAGGAAGAGGTAGTTTTTTTTCTTTTTCTTTTTTTGGTCAAAGCAGGCCATTTGCATGTCACATTTGTTTTATTTCCTTTTTCTTTTCTTCCAATAATTTGGATCAAAATGATCATAAAGTTGCTCCATTTTAGGCAATTTCAGCAGGCCATTGACACATTGGATTAGCAAAAATAAGTTATTTCCAAAGCCCCAATTCATATCGCCAAGAAAATTATAAGCAAATAATTACATGCATTTTTTTTCACAAGTAGCTATTGACATAATGGTGGCAGTTCTTCCATTGTACCTAATCAGTAACAGATGTGCATCAGAGAAGGTGTGATGTGTATTAACTCCTGGCAGGAGGAAGGGATGTTTAAAGGAACTATTTTCTTAGACTCTCCTGGAAAGAGGGAGCGAGTGGGGGGCAGGCAGGGAGAGAGAGAGAACGAAAATAATCTTGCACCATACTGTGCAGACGTCCTCTTTCTGGCTGACTCATAGGAAGTAGCTGCTTGTAAAGGAACCCTCCAGTGAGAGCATCGGGGCTTCTAGCAGACATGCATATATTAAGGTCAGGAGGAAAGAAAAGAAAAAAAACCCACATTTATTGAGCAAGAATTCCTTTGCAGATGTTCACACAGATTTGCTCATTTTGTCTTCCCGATTTTGCCAAGCTGGTTAGAACCCAATCGCATTGTTGTACAAATAAGGAAATGAAGGACCCAAGGTCCAAGGAAAAGCTTGTCTCAGCCAATCCAGCTGATCTGTGTCAGGGTCAGGATGTGAACCTAGGATTGAAAATCCCAGAGTGTTGTTTCTACCCTCGGTAGTCCTTTTTCCGCCTGAGCTGTGTAAAATGAGACTTACTTTATTGTTATTCTCTGATCTGAGGGAGAAGAGCTATGGATAAATCTCAGATGAGAGTTGTGAATGGGTGGCTAGTCACTGAGTGATCGATGGGCCTGTGCTTCTGACAGAGCTGTGGGATGAGCGATAGAACCTTTCTGTAGAGACTTGTATCTTTCATTCATTCCTCAACTGTCTACCTTAATGTTGTTTCCCTGCAATTAGATGTATTTCAACTGCTGTCTACTCTTCCAGGGCCTGGAGATCCCAGGGGGAATAGAATATGTCTCCTGTCCTCAAGGAACTTTAGAGGGAAGACAGGAAGCTTGACCGCTGGGGCACGATACTGTGTAGTGGTGGGGGTGGAATTAACATCTAATGTTAGAATCAGAAGTGAAAATCACCTGCAGGTTGGCTGACGGGCGCATGAAAGGATACCCAATGTCACTAATTTTTAGAGAAATGCGAATCAAAGCTGTAGTGACGTACCACCTCACACCAAAGTCTGTAAATAATAAATGCAAGCGAGAGTATAGAGAAAAGGGAACCCTCCTACACTGTTGGTGGAAGTGTAAATTGGTGCAGCCAGTATGGAGGTTCCTTAAAAAACTAAAAATAGAGTTAGCATATGATCCACCAGTACCACTCCTGTATGTGGCGTGTATCTGGAGAAAACTCTAATTGGAAAAGATCCGCGTGCCTAAACGTTCATTGTCGGTACTGTTCAGTCGCTTAGTCATGTCCCATGAATCTGCAACGCCATGGACTGCAGCACGCCAGGCTCCCCAGTCCTTCACTATCTCCCGCAGTTTGCTCAAGCTCATGTCGCTTGAGTCGGTGATGCCATCCAACCATCTTATCCTCTGTCGTCCCCTTCTCTTCCCAATTTCAATCTTTCCCAGCATCAGGGTCTTTTCCAGTGAGTCGGCTCTTCACATCACGTGGCCAAAGTATTGGAGCTTCAGCATCAGCCCTTCCAATGAATATTCAGGGTTGATTTCCTTTAGGATTGACTGGTTTGCCTGCTATCCAAGGGACTCCTAGGAGTCTTCTCCAGCACTACAGTTTGAAAGTATCAATTCTTCAGCACTCAGCCTTCTTTATGGTCCAACTTTCACACCCTACATGACTATGGAAAAACCAAGCTTTGACTATACGGATCTTTGTCAGCAAAGTGATGTCTCTGTTTTGTAATACACTGTCTAAGTTTGTCATAGCTTTTCTTCCAAAGGAGCAAGTGTCTTAATTTCATGGCTGCAGTCACTGTCCACAGTGATTTTGAAGCCCAAGAAAATAATGTCTGTCACTGTTTACATTCAAGAGAGAGACTCAAATAGTCTAAAAAAAAACCTACAGTCCATGAAGGTTACCATACACATGTCCTGGATTGAAGGGGAACTTTGAGTGATATGACTGGAATGTAAATTTACTGCTCTCTCAAGCTTCTCATGGTGTGATCATCTCTCTGCTTCAAAGGCAATCTAAGGGGTTTTCAAGGGTAATGTAACCTGCAGGCAATTTTCAGTGTTTGTAGAAGCACTACTTATAGGATCTAGGGCGTGGAAGCAATCTAAGTGGTCATCAACAGATGAACTTATATATGTGTATATATACTTATATGTCAATACACACACACACACACACACACACACACGGAATATTACTCAGCCATAAAAAAGAATGAAATAATGCCATTTGCAATAGCATGAATGAACCTCGAGATTATCATGTTACATGAGGTAAGTCAAAGATAAAAATATCATATAATATCACTTATATGTGAAATCTAATAAAAGATACAAATGAACTTATTTATATGATAGAAATAGACTCACAGATATAGAAAACAAACTTACGGTTATCAAAGGGGATATGGGGGGATAATTTAGGATTTGAGGATTAACACACACCACTACATGTAAAATAGATAAACAAGGACCTACTGTATAGCACAGGGACTATACGCTGTATCTTATAACTTATAATGGAAAAGAATCCAAAAAAAAGAATATATATGTGTATATATGTATAGCTGAATCATTTTGCTGTATACTTGAAACTAATACAACATTGTAAATTAACTTCAAAAAAAAAAATTGCCTGTAGGTTACATTACTCTTGAAAACTCCTTAGGTTGTCTTTGAAGCAGAGAGATGATCACACCAGAGAAGCTTGAGAGAGCAGTGAATTTACATTCCAGTCTTATCACTCCAAGTCCCCCTTCAATCCAGATCATGTATATGGTGGGCTTCATGGGCTGGTAGGTTTCTTAGGCTATTCGAGTCTCTCTTTTTCTACCAGCCCCTACAAACTGTATGGTAGAACTTGCAAAAGAAAGAGGCCCATATGAGGCCCCTTGCCCATGCAGGGTAAACTTAGCCTGCAAATGCCAGGGTCTGAGCAGGACCCTTATCTGGAAGGTGACATTAAGAGGGCAGTTCCTAGGAAGGGTCTTGGAGAGTGACTGGAAAGCTCTGTACCTCCAGGAATGCTGCCCCGCGTCATCAGGGACAAGCCTGCCACACTCTCAGAGCTGGGGGTGGGCAGTGGTGGGGCTGTATCCCCTTTGTGGACACGCGGTCTGTCCTCTCCCTTCCGCATCCTCAACCTGGACATGGGAGGTGCTTAGAAATATTTGTGACACCTCTGTGTCTCTGTCTCCCTTTCATCATATACAGCTGATAGACAAACACACACTCACCTCCCTTCATCCCCAGTGCCACCACCCTGGCCCCACACCCTCCTCTTCTGTGGGGTTCCTGTTCCTAACTGATCTCACCACCATGCTTGTCCACTTGAGCCGGTGGTGCACGAGGGTCAATATTTAGCAGTTGGCTCTCTGAGGCAGGGAGAACCTGGATGTGAAGTGTTTTCCGATTGCTGTGGTGTAAATATTCCCATCATGGCCGAAACCCTGCTACCAACCCCATGGCTGGGCACGCAGTTGGGAGGTACACAGGCTCTCTCTGTGTCGTGCAAGCTCACTCCAGTGCTCTGCTGCCTCCAACTCACCGTCCACTCCGCTGCTGTGGTCACCTTTCACAGTGGACTCCATGCTTAGAGCCCATCAGTGGCTTCCCACTGACCTAGAAATAGAGTCCCAAGTCCTTGAGGTGCTTGTCAGCCTTGTAGGACCCAGGGCTTCCCAAGTAGCGCTAGTGGTAAAGAATCTGCCTGCCATTGTAGGGACATAAGAGACACAGGTTCAATCCCTGGGTCGGGAAGATCCCCTGGAGGAGGAAATGGCAACCCACTCCAGTATTCTTGTTGGAAGAATCCCGTGGATAGAGGAGCCTTGTGCACTACAGTCCATGGGGGTCACAGAGAGTTGGACATGATTGAGCATCTGAGTCACATAAGACCCAACCCCGCAGCCTCAGCAGCCGTATCCACACTACAGGCTTCCCTGCCCTGACCCCTGCTGGGCATCCTCAAGTTCACTCACCATACTTTACTTCTCCAGTGTCACTTCCCCCGTAAATCTTCCCAAATTCTCCCAAGATCTGGCAGAGGTGCCCTTATTCTGATTTCTTAACTTCTACTATGTCTCTCTGCATGTGTCACTAACTCAGCAATCGGTTCTTCATTTGTCTCTACACCGGCATATAGACTCCAGACAGCAGCAGCCATGTTGTCATTTTCATCAACATGTCCTCAGCCCCTGGCACAGAGCTTGGCAAAATGGGGTTCTGGAGCAGATTACAGAATTTAGAGAGCATGGTTGGAAGGCAACAGAGGTCAGCCTCATATGGGTATTTGACTTTTGCCACTGCCAGGGTATATTTTGTTAACTGCTCATATTTCATCAGGAGACCACCTGAGGTTGGTTTTTGAACTGTCCTTAGGGAAGAACTAAGACAGTCACAACTTTCACCCATGCCTTCTGAACAAAATCCTTAGGATGAAGGTCTTGAAGTACATTTGGTCCATTATTACACATCCAAGTAACTAATCAATGTAACAGTTTTTAACTGCTTTCCTGAGATATGATTGGCATACAATAAGCTGTAGGTAATTAATGTATACAACCTGATGTGTTTGGAGATTAAGTATAGACTTGTGAAAACATCATGATTATCAATGCCAGAAGCTTATCCATCACCTCTGGAAGTTTCCTCCCATCTGGCAGGATTTAAACACCCAGGGTCTTGTTTGCTTTCAAATCTCATGACTTCAAAACCTTCCCAATAAAAAGAACCTGGAATCATTATAATATAATTGCTGCTGAGAGCTCTTAGGCTGGCTGATTCATAAAGGGGCAGTGGTGGACCCGAGAAGCAGGGAGGGTCAATGGGCTGGCTTTCTACTTCATCACAGACCGTGTTACACCTCATTCCAATCTTCGAGAAGAGAGTTCGCTCAACAGAAAGGCCTTTGAGGGTATTTAGGGGGCAGATGTGATGCTTAACATGCCAGCTTCGCCTCTTGATGCTTCAGTTTTCTGTGCCAGGAGTTGAAAAACAATTTGTTAGTCATACTTTGCTTAATCTTTATAATTACATATATTTTTCGGAAGGTCTGAGTGGCAATCCCATATTTATCCCACAATCAAAGCCATTGTGGATTATCAGCTAAACACCTCATTAGGAAGATTTTAAAACATGTCTCCCAAAGGTTTTTGTTTTCCTTTAAAAAAAAAAAAAGACTTAATTTTAAAGAAAAAGCAATCTATCTATTGTATTGTACAGTCTCCAGCTGAGTGATTTTAAGGATTCCTATTATATCCACTTGAGAAGAGAGATTTATAAAGTAGTAAATTATAAAGAGGCTGATTTTTAAAGCAGATAACGGACAATTGTATTGTTGGCCCACTGACCTGAGACTCAGACTGGCCTGAGGTTCAACTTTCCCTCTGAAATTGGCGGCTGTGTGACTTTGGGCCTCCGTGTGATCTAAGTCTCAGTTTCCTTGTCTGAAAAATGGATTCTGATGCCTTGAGTTGTCACTGGCTGAAATGTGATAGCGCAGTGCCTGGCAAGAAACAGGTGCTTATTAAATGCTCTTTACTTTTTTTTGTGACTACTAATATGGTCCGGGTTCGATCTCTGGGTCGGGAAGATCCCCTGGAGAAGGAAATGGCAACCCACTCCAGTATTCTTGCCTGGAGAATCTCATGGACTGAGGAGCCTGGTGGGCTGCAGTCCATGTGGTCACAAAGAGTCGGACACGACCGAGTGACTTTACTTACTTAATATGGTCGTATTGTAATTCATTGCCCATCAGTAAATTTCCTCATTCATATTTTTTATGATACCTTTTTCATACCTGTGAGGATTATAGTTAGATACAGATGATGAATCTTGACGTCACTCTGGATGCAGATAACCAGAAAAAGATTTTTCCGACTTGGGCAGGGAAGAGATAAGACTGATGAGGCAGCCAGTGGAGAGAGATGGAAAGAGGAACTCTCCCTACACCTCCGAGGTCTTGTCTCCATGTGGGACAGGTAGAGGAGCTGGATGTAAGGACGCTGACCAGGTTCTCACCTGCCCAGTCATGTACATGCGGTCCGTGGTTCAAGGACTGCAGCTGTCCTGTTCACTGCCTTATCCCGGTGTCCCGCAGGCGCAGCGTCTGACCTGGGTAGATGTGGATCACGTGTTTCCAGGGCCAAAGTTAAGATTACACAGCTTTCTGTTTCATGGAAAGGGTCTGAAAAATACTTCTTGGCTAAGTCACGTAGGTAAAATAAGGGTCTCTGAAAACATTTTTCAGTCTCAATCAGTGAAATTACCTTTCATCTCTGGGAACACAATGGAATTTGGAAGGTAGGAGCCAGTGGCTTTGGGTGAAAACTTCAGTTTGTTAAGATGAAGGACCAGATCTGGAAAAAAAAAAAAAACAATTCCTTTGACTTATGTACTATGTGCAACTAAGCAAATGCAGTCCTAGGCATTGATCCCATCATCTCACCTAATCCTCACACCTGCTTTGGGAGATCAGGATTTGAGCCCCCTTTTTTCAGATGAAGAAATGTGAAATTCCAGGTTAATTCAGAGACAACTGAGTTACAGAGACAAACACTCCCAAGGCCACACAGCTAGGAAGTGTCAGAGCCCCACGTCAAACTCAGTTCTGTCAAGTTCCAAAATCCAAATTCCAAAATTCACTTATGACATTAGAAGTGGCCATTTGCCAAATGTGGGCCATTTGCCAAATGTGTAACATTTGCTGAATCCACATTTTTTACCTTCAGGTCGGGGATCGAAAGCTTCACATCAGAATGAGTCCTAAACTCAGATATTTGGAGGGACAGGCTGGTGGGGCAATAGGGCTGCGGTGGTGGAGAATCCCTGGTGGCCCTTTGGAAAGGGGCAGCTGCCATTCAACACACCTCAGTGTGGCTAAAAGGGAAGGCAGAGGTTTGGTCACCACACCTTTTACTCTCTAAGAGAAAGTGAGAACCCAGATTTTTATGTGAAATGTTAGAATTTTAATTTATTGTCAATTTAAAGGAAAAATGTACAGGCCAGTAAAATATACCAGGGCTGTGCTCCAAGAACCAGTGTGTTCAATCCAGCAGGGTTAGATTACTAACAGGTTAGAACCCTCCCTGGGGAATGTTGTTTGTATAGGACAATGGGTTGCACAAGGAAATCAGCCTAATAGTAATGGTTAAAGCTCGTTGACTGTTAAGGATGTGCTGACACTTTACTTCTGTTATTTTATTGAATATCCCAGCACTCGAATAGGATTTTATTACCCTTCTCTTACTGGTAAGAGAACAGGTTTGGAGATGCTGAGATTCACCTAGGATCACAGGCTTATGAAATAGTAGAGCAGGGCTTGAACCCAAGTCTGCCTGGCTTCTAAATCTGTGCTTTTAATCTTTGCACTGTGCTGTCTCCCACAGACTCCAAAAATATGGAAAAACTGCCCCAGACATTTCTTTGTTTGTTGCTCATGGTCTCCCGGGATTGGATGCCAGAAAGTGTGGGAACTTGTTCTGGAAATGAACACCTTGCCTAGAAAAGCATCAGTCTTCCAAGTAAAGTGCTTTGTGCACCGTAAAACCTTCAATTTTGCTCCATTATATTTTGGGTCCATGAGGGATAGATTGCAGTTCATGTCTTCCTGCTGATTAGAGCATCCTATTTACGTGTATATGGTACCGATTAGATGGTGCGCTTTGCAGAATTAGCTCCCTGATGAACAGGTATTATTTCCCCCTCTGCTGACATGGAGCAGCTGTCTGCATTCATTGTGTTCAAGGCCTCTGCATATAAAACTGGGTGTGGGGAAAAACAGTGCAAAACTCAGCGGTTAGATGTCTTGCTTCAAACTCAAAGCTGTATAAGATCTGGCCCTACTGATTCTGTCCTCTTTGCTGCTTCTTAGGTGGGCCTGGATAAGCCATTTAATCAGTCTTGGTTTCATTTTTTCATCTATTAAATGGGAATGATCCTTTTTCCTAACAGGATGCAGGGATCTAGTGCAGAAGATCTCTTGAGGTACATCTGTTTTATCCCAACTTCTGTGATTCTTTGAGTCTCTGAATATGTGCTAAGTATGGAGGAACTTACTCCTTGGAAGAAAAGTTATGACCAACCTAGATAGTATATTCAAAAGCAGAGACATTACTTTGCCAACTAAGGTCCGTCTAGTCAAGGCTATGGTTTTTCCTGTGGTCATGTATGGATGTGAGAGTTGGACTGTGAAGAAGGCTGAGCACTGAAGAATTGATGCTTTTGAACTGTGGTGTTGGAGAAGACTCTTGAGAGTCCCTTGGACTGCAAGGAGATCCAACCAGTCCATTCTGAAGGAGATCAACCCCGGGATTTCTTTGGAAGGAATGATGCTAAAACTGAAGCTCCAGTACTTTGGGCACCTCATGCGAAGAGTTGACTCATTGGAAAAGACCCTGATGCTGGGAGGGATTGGGGGCAGGAGGAGAAAGGGACGACCGAGGATGAGATGGCTGGATGGCATCACAGACTCAATGGACGTGAGTCTGAGTGAACTCCGGGAGTTGGTGATGGACAGGGAGGCCTGGCGTACTGCGATTCATGAGGTCACAAAGAGTCGGACACGACTGCGCGACTGAACTGAACTGAACTGAACTGATGGAGGAACTTAGTGTCTAGTTTTGAGACTTGACTTGTAAGTAAGCATCTCCCCAGTGTGTATGGTATAAGCTTTACTTCTCTGTGTGGTTAGATAGTGGTCCTGACATTGTTTGTTGAATAGCCTGTTCTTTCCTCCACTTTCATTGAATTGTCACGTCCAGCATATATCACATCCCACATAGAGAAGGCCTCTGATCCTCTCCTGTTGACATATTTGTTTATCTCCTCTTCGTTCTACACTACTGAAAGAGAATAGCTTGGTATCTGGAGGAGCAACTGCCCCTTCTTTTTTTCCCCTTCGTTATTCTCTTTTTTTGCTGCACCGGGTCTTTGTTGCTGCATGTGGGCTTTCTCTAGTTGAGGTGAGCAGCGGCTACTCTCCAGTTGCTGCGCATGGGTTTCTGATTGCCACGGCTTCTCTTTTGCAGAGCACAGGCTCCAGGCTCGTTGTCTCAGTAGTTGTGTGGGCTCATGGGCTGAGCTGCTTCACAGCCTGTGGATCTTCCCAGACGAGGGATTGAGCCCATGTCCCCTGCATTGGCAGATGGACCCTTAACCACTGGACTGCCAAGGAAGTCCCTTCCCTTTTTTTTTTATTCTTATTTTACAAAATAGTCTGTGTATTTCTCAGCAGGAAATAGATGGCACATTCAAATGGGATGACTAAAGAGGGTTTGATGAATGGGCTATTTATGGAGGTTCAGGCAAGGACACAGCTGGCCAGGTGATGAGGAAGTTCTCAGCAGCTGGCAACAATGGGGAGCTCTTAACCACCCTTGGGTGCAGAGAGGGCGGGGCGGAACCAAGGACTGGAACTCAGAGAAAGTAGCTCCTTGGATGTGGCTATGGAAGGGTTTGAAGGGATGATAGCATGACTTGATTCAAGCTTAAAATATACCAGTCTGACCTTGTGGTGGGTTTGGAAACTAGCCCAGCAGAGGTTTAATTAGGCAGAGGCTTAGTCAGGCAGAGGCTTGTTGAAAATGAGCTCTCTAAACTCATAAACTGATACAGGTGACATTTTACTGCAATAAACTCAAGAAAGTAAAAGTGAAAGTCACTCAGTCATGTCCGACTCTTTGTGACCCCATAGACTGTAGCCACCAGGTTCCTCTGTCCGTGGGATTCTCCAGACAAGCATACTGGAGTGGGTTGCCACTCCCTTCTCCAGGGAATCTTCCCAATCCAGGGATCGAACCCGGCTCTCCTACATTGCCAGCAGAATCTTTACCATCTGAGTCACCAGGGTATTATAAATACAAAGGATCCCTCTATAGCTAAAAACATCAGGTGAGCCTGTGAGATGCCATTGAGTTCAGCTTCTCGGGCTTCCCCAGACTCTAAGGGTGGTGACACAGATATACACCTCTCAGATCTTAGACCTCCACCCATATTACTCCCAAAGTCTGATGTGACTGCCTTCAGCCTCATCTGAATCTGACATCGGGCTCTGCAGTCAGGGCCCCCGTGCCACCTTGCCGCATTGTCACAGGTTGTATGATATTTGTGAGGCATCACACATGCAGTTGTGTGCCATTGTGTAATATGACTAGGCCGTGGCATGCCTGGCGGCTTGGTCTGCTGGGGTTGCTGGGCAGGGCAGGCCTGGCGAGGGCTACCACTCAGCAAGGGTGGTCGTCACCTTTCAGTAAGACGAGGCTCGCAGGAGAAAGACGTCATCTCTCAGATCTTAGACCTCCACCCATATTACTCCCAAAGTCTGATGTGACTGCCTTCAGCCTCATCTGAATCTGACATCGGGCTCTGCAGTCAGGGCCCCCGTGCCACCTTGCCGCATTGTCACAGGTTGTATGATATTTGTGAGGCATCACACATGCAGTTGTGTGCCATTGTGTAATATGACTAGGCCGTGGCATGCCTGGCGGCTTGGTCTGCTGGGGTTGCTGGGCAGGGCAGGCCTGGCGAGGGCTACCACTCAGCAAGGGTGGTCGTCACCTTTCAGTAAGACGAGGCTCGCAGGAGAAAGACGTCACTTGGGGATGGTTTTAGTTCATTTCGGGACATGGTGGAGTTGAGACTCCTACAATACATTCTGCAAGTAGAAGTGAGGGTTAGATTTAAGAAGTTTCCTTTCTCACTTAAAGGTACCTCATAGATAATGAGAAGGTCTTATTGCTAGCCTGTTCATTCATAAAAATGACCCTTAACATCTTAAGGGAATTGGGCCTTGAGATGGCTAAATATCTGACAGTCACTCAAGTCCCAAACAGTGGTATTCAACTTGATCACTGGAATTGAAATTTGCTTTTATGGTTGAAGTGGTTTCTCCTGGCATGAATGCCAACTTTTGGCTTTATTTCCTCAATTTTGACAATGGATAGTGAGGTAGCACCATCCTATATGCTCTTTGGTAATTCCTTTGACTACAAACTTGGCCCAAGGCAGATTCCTACTCCAGCTGAAAAGGGAGCAGTTATTTGTGTGGGCAGAATCAACAGGCTGCTCTGAACTGGGAAAAGATGGCAATCTAACTTTTATGTTTCATGTACAGACTCTTTCTGACCTGTGACATCAGTTATTGCAATTTTAGGGGAAACATTTGCAAACTTATCTATTGTACCAGGATTTTGTGAGATCAATTTAACAAGGTATTCACTGTATGTCCAGCCCAGTATTAAGAACTGGGACTCAAGAATGGGAAAGTGTAACCCTCTGCCCTCCTGGAGTCAACAAAGAAGTCAGACACATAAATGAATGATAATATAGCAGAATAAATACTATCGTCAAACCATACAAAGTACACTGGGGACCCACAGAGGCAGAGGCTGTGGTTCTTTAGTGAACACCTAAATACTGGAGGGATCTGTTTGTGTTTGATGAAATTTAATGATGATAGAAGTAGAAGGAGGTAAAATTTTTTTTTTAGATCTTCTCTTTTCTCCCTAGGTACCTATTCTCCTTTTCTTCATCCCTTCCCCCTCCACACCCCCACACCCCCAGGACCTCAGCATTTTCTATCAGACTTGTCCCGTTGTACTTACATATATTTTGATTTTGTTTTGGTTTTATTATGGAGAATTTCAAACTTATGCAAACTAGCAGCTCATGTAATAAACCCCTATGTACTTACCAGTTAGCATCAGCAATTATCAATACCTGGCTGTTGGGTTACTCTGAGTCAAAATCCCCAACATCATGCTATTTCATCTGTAAATACTTCAGTACATATCTCTAGAAAATTAGGATTTCCCCACCTTAAAAAAACAAAACAAAACAAAACAAAAAACAGAAAACCTTGATCATGGGTAAGTATTGCCAATAAATCTTTAGTAGCATCAGCAATCCAGTCAATATGCCAGGTTCCATGATTGTCTTAGAAAGTTTCACAACCTGTTTTTTAAATAATGTATTTTTATTTTTATGTCAAAATATGCCTTTTATTATTTCTAAAAAATGGTTTGCAAAAATGCATAATGTGCAATGAAACGCAAGGCTTTTTATTTTTGTTTTCACTGCATTATCGTCACCATCGGGCACAATGCCTGGCCCATGGTATTTAGTGAGAGAAAGGAGGAAAGGAGGCTTAGAGGAAATAGGACAGAAAGTAGGAAGGAAGAGAGGAAATGAAGGGGAGGAAAGGAAAGGAAGAAGGCTTTTCCTACCCTCACTCCCCACATCAATTTTTGAATGCAGCATCTTCAGTTCAGTTCNGGACATGGAAGCAACCTAGATGTCCTTTGGCAGATGAATGGATAAGAAAGCAGTGGTACATATACACAATGGAGTATTACTCAGCCATTAAAAAGAATACATTTGAATCAGTTCTAATGAGGTGGATGAAACTGGAGCCTATTATACAGAATGAAGTAAGCCAGAAAGAAAAACACCAATACAGTATACTAATGCATATATATGGAATTTAGAAAGAAGGTAATGATAACCCTGTATGCAAGACAGCAAAAGAGACACAGATGTATAGAACAGTCTTTTGGACTCTGTGGAAGCGGAAGAGGGTGGGATGATTTGGGAGAACGGCATTGAAACATGTATAATATCATATATGAAATGAATCGCTAGTCCAGGTTTGATGCATGATACTGGATGCTTGGGGCTGGTGCACTGGGACGACCCAGAGGGATGGTATGGGGAGGGAGGTGGGAGGGGGGTTCAGGATGGGGAACACGTGTGTACCTGTGGCGGATTCATGTTGATGTATGGCAAAACCAATACAATATTGTAATTAACCTCCAATTAAAATAAATAAATTTATATTTAAAAAAATTTGTTTTTAATTTTTATTTATTTGGCTACACCAGGTCTCAGTTGCAGCATACAAGATCTTTGTTGCCTCATGTGGAAACTTTCGTTGTTGTGCACGGACTCTGAGTTGTGGTGCATGGGTTCCGGAGGGCGTGGGCTCAGTAGTTCTGGCACGTGAGCTTAGGTGCTCCGTTGCATGTGGGATCTTAACTGCCCGACCAGCAATGGAACCCGAGTCCCTTGCCTTGTAAAGCAGATGGATTCTTAACCCCTGGACCACCAGGGAAGTTCCAACATGCTCCATTTTTAACGCTTACAATAGCCTTATGAAGGAGGAAACTCTGTGATTCCCATTTTACAAGTAGGAAACGGGGACTGTGAGCATTAGAGGCCTGGAGCCAGCAGACATGGGGGTGAGGCAGCCCTCACCTTTCCCTTCTGTGAAACCTTCAGACGAGCCACCTGCCCTGCCACCTGGGCCCATGTGTTCTCATCTGGAGAACAGGGTGATCTCAAGTATCTGTGTCATAAGGTGGAAGAAGGATGAATTATCTGGATTGCATGAGAAGTACCTTGTGCAATGCTGGCCACAGAGCAAGAGCTGAGTGAACGCTATCTCTTTCTTTCTCTGGGGCCTGTAGGAAAAAGCTCTTCATTTCTATCCCCTTGTCCCCAGGCCACTCCTGCTAGGGGTCAGCCGCAGAGATGCTGAGTGATGCTCGGGGTGAGCTGGGAGTGCTGAGGCATCCATCTCCCCAGCAAGTGGGGTGCCCCCGGGCAGGGCCACCAAACCATTGCCCTGGCCGCAGGAAATGAGGTGGTTGGAACCTTCTCCTCAAACAACTGACACCCGCCCTAGTCCCCCAAACTCCCCAAACTCCCAAAGACCTCAGTTCAGACCAAGGACAGAAGTGAAATAGCGTGTTCAGGCAAAGCTGCAGGGCTTGAGGGGGAAACAGGGAAAGGACGCATTTAAACATCACTGAGTACACTGCTGAAGGTAATTCGCAGAATCGGAGCCTGAGAGACTCCAGGCTGGCATCCGGTCCCTGCACCCAGGCCCGAGGAGCAGAGCTTCTGAGCCTTGCGGGGACGGTGGTGGCACATGGGGAGCTTTGACTGATGCCGTGGTGCCCGGGTCGCTGCCCCCTCCTGGTCCCTGCCACTTTGAATTACTGGGACTGGAGTGCAGCCTGGACCCAGGGATTCTGAAAACTTTCCAGATGATTCTCTGCAGCCAGGACTGGGAGACTCTCGGACTTTCAATGTTTGGTCATGCAAAGAGACTTCTAGAGGCCCTTGGAGCCCTTCATTTCCTGGTGACCCCACTGTTCTCCCAGACACCTTATCACTGAGTACACTGCTGAAGGTAATTCGCAGAATCGGAGCCTGAGAGACTCCAGGCTGGCATCGGTCCCTGCACCCAGGCCCGAGGAGCAGAGCTTCTGAGCCTTGCGGGGACGGTGGTGGCACATGGGGAGCTTTGACTGATGCCGTGGTGCCCGGGTCGCTGCCCCCTCCTGGTCCCTGCCGCTTTGAATTACTGGGACTGGAGTGCAGCCTGGATCCAGGGATTCTGAAAACTTTCCAGATGATTCTCTGCAGCCAGGACTGGGAGACTCTCGGACTTTCAATGTTTGGTCATGCAAAGAGACTTCTAGAGGCCCTTGGAGCCCTTCATTTCCTGGTGACCCCACTGTTCTCCCAGACACCTGCCCTGCCCTCTCTCTCCCTTTCCACCTACATTTGCACTCCAGTCTGGCTACCAGCTCTTGTCTGTGGGACCCGGTGGCCTTTGCCACACACCCCATGCTCCCAGGGCCTCAGAGCACCCCTTCCCCTTTGGGCTCCTATCCTCCAGGCCCTTGCTCAGCTCACATGCTCCCTCTCTAAGCCCTCCTCTTCACCGTGTCCTTCAAGGTCCCCGTGGTGGTCTTTGACTGTCACAGGCTGGTACCTCCGGAAAACCATCTGAGCATCCCAGCCCAAGGTGACTTTGTCACATCTGCATTGCAGCAGCACCCAACTTGGACAGCCCTCTTGGTTCTCAGGCCTGATGACCTGATGCATTTGCTGGGGTGCTCTATCAGCCTGGTGGGAGTGAGGACCTCAGTTTCCACATCTGTGGCTGGTGAATAAGACCACCTGCCCAAGTGCTGCCAGCTTCGTCATGAAGCTCAGAGGACAAGAGCGCTGTTCCATGCACGTCTCATATATCTTCTCCCGTGCCTCTTCTATCAGTGGTATTATGGTACCCATTGTATGGATGAAGAAACTGAGGGTCTGCATGGTGGGACCTGGCCCAGAGATTCCTCAATTCTAATTCTCAGATTCCTCCCACTTTACCATGCCACCTAGAGGGAATGCTCATAGAAAGTATACCCACCGTAAGGTGCTTTTTGCTAATGTTACAAATAATGTAGTTCTATTAGAAGTTCAGTTCTAATCTACCTGCTTCACACAACAGGATTTGATGAATAAAAAGAGCTCTCGGGTAGGGTCAGGGAGGCCCCTGCTCAGGTCTTTGCTCATTCTCCAGTGCTTGGAGGCTCCGTTAGATCAGGCCTGGACCAGGCACTGGGGATGCAGACACAGTCCAACAGGCATCCTACAGGTACTGCAGGAAACCCTACTTTCTGACTGAAGAGACCAACCCTTAAACCTAGGATCTCTATACAGTATGCCCTGGGTTCAAGTTCCAGCTGTGTCATGTACTACCTGTGCGATTTTCTTTCTTTTCCCCCCACCATGTGATTTGATTTAGGCAAGTTGCTCAATGTCTCTGGGCTTTAGTTTCCTCATCTGTAAAGTGGGGCTAATAGGACCTTCCCAGCAGAGTGTGGTTAAGATTGAGTTAATGCATGTGTGGCACTTAGAATAGGCCTGGCACGTGAAGTTCCAGGAGTGCTGGGGAGGGAGAGGAACCGCCAGGTGCACTGGTTTCCTTTGGCTTTTGCAACACATCACCATGCACTGAGTGAGTGACTTAGAGTCACCCAGGTTGCTTCTCTTACAGTTCCAGAGGTCAGAAATCCAAAATGAGTCTCACTGGGCTCAATTAGTTGGCCGGGCTGGTTCCTTCTGGAGTCTCTGAGAAGGACTTCGTTTCCTCCCCTTTGTCGTCTTCTTGAGTCTGCCTGCATTCCTTGGTCTGCGACCTCTTCCTTGAACCACCCCAGCCTCTTGCTCCGTGTCTTGTGCTACAGACTCTGATCTTCCTGCCTCCCTCTTACAAGAACTCTTGTGATTACCCTCAGCCCACCTGGATCAACCAGCCTAAGCCTCCCATCTCTCCATCCTTAACTCATTCACATTGGCAAAGCCCTTTTGCCATATCAGGTAACATGTTTATAGGTTCTGGGATTAGGATATGGGCATTTGGCAGGTCGGGCATTATTCAGGGTACGGTACCAGGAAACAGAAGTCCCCTTCTCAAGGGAGGGAGGTCAGGGATGATTCCTATGGAGGCACATTTCAGCTCGTTCCTGTAGGATGGGTGGGAGTTTTTCAGACTGATGTGCAAAAAAGGGCATCCAGGTGGAGGAAAGCCCTCCAGTGAAGACACCAGGTGTGGAGGAAAAGTATTCCGTGTTTGGGGAAAGGTGAGAAGCATCAGGAATGTATGTGAGGGAAGGAAGGAGGGGTGGGCAGGCCTTTGAGGCCGTGACCCTGGATGCAAACGTGGGTGGTGGGACGGCAGCTGGTGGAGTCCTCTCTGCGGTGTGACATCCTGCCCAGGGGATTCTGACATTCCACTCTGGCCCGTCTAGCCAGCCTCAAGAGTATCAGGTTCCAGCCAAGCAGCGCGTGTGTCTGGGCCATCAGGAGCTGGTATCCCTGGGGCTGTCGCATTTGTCTCCGTCTCCCTGCCCTCCCTGCAGTGCCCCCTAACGGAACAGATGCCCAGACTTCCCCTGACCCACCTCCCCTGGCTCTTGAGCTGCAGAACAGAGGATCAGCTCTGGAGATGGAGAACCAGACCTGGAGCCCCTTTATTGGAAGCCATTTTCCTTCTCAATATCTTCTGGAGAGATGGAGCGGCAAAGCGAAATTCCCACAGAAATAATTTTTCAATTTCTTATAATAGGACATAAAAGTCGGCCCAGGGAAATTGATTCCATTCGGAGCTCCCTTTGTAGGACACTTCATCTTCCATTGCGGCCTCTGTATTTCAGCAATTTCTAAAGCCCGAGGAAGTCTCGTTTAATGCTTTTTTGCCACCCTGGCAGAAGGCTTTTGTAGCTCAGCTGAATGGCTCTGCTGATCTGTCACTTCCTCAGACTCAGGACTGGGGTGGGGATGGAGGGGGTGGGTGGGGCGCCTCGAATCCATGCCCAACCCCAGGAGGTGGTTGCCCGGGTCCCCCCTCACGTCCACGCTTGCCCCCAACATGGAGACCTCTTCTCCTTTGCCCTTTCTTCCCTGTCCCTCTTCTTCCCTCTTCCCCTCCTGCCTTTTCACCTCCTTTCTGCTTTTCTGACATCCTTCCACTTTTGTCCCTGCCTTCCTCTTTTATTTCTCTTCAATCCCCACCCCACCCTCTTTCCCTGGAGTGGTATCCATTGCTCGACAACCTTGGGACCCAGCAGGCTACTCGGTCTCCCTAGGTCTCAGCTTCTTCATCTGTCAAGGGGGAGGGCGGGGATTATAATGTGCCTTTCACAGCCTTGTGAGAAAGATCCCACCTTTAAGTGTTCAGGAGACCCCAGGGAGAGAGAGATATGCGGGGTGGAAGGAGCCAGTGTCAGCCCTCAGCTCTGCACAGGAGACCTTGAGCTTGACACTGGGAGAAGAGGGCACAGGGCTGCTTCCAGACTGCTCTAGGATGATGCTTTTCAAAGGAATCGCACATTTTAGTTTACCAAGAGTTTTCTGAACCAGTTACCTATCATGTTTGATCCCCATGGCAATGCTTTGATGGAGACAGAGCAGATAACACAGCCTGGCTTGGAAATGAGGAGATAGAGGGTCTCTAAATAAATGTTTGTGGTTTATCCTATGTTATGCAACTCAAATCAAGTGCCCCCTAAGCCTGTGCACTTTTCTTTCCTGAGATCATGAAATGGACTGCAAGGAAGGTCCATCCAACCAAGCCTCTCCCTCTTGGCCTCCTGCCTCTCTCCTGACCTGGAGTTAAGAGTCTGGGGAAAACCAAGTTACCCAAGGTCTCCGTAGTCACCCTGAGCCTCTACTTTGTTACTGCAACCTGCTTGAGATTTGGGCAGGGGTTGCAAGCCAGCCTCCATCATCTCCCACAGCCTGGGTCCTGTGGCCCTAAAGTGGACTGACTCTACCACCAGAATAAATCTGACTTCCGAGGTAGCCTTGACTCGACAGCCCATTTGAATGCTCCGAGCAGGCAGATGTTACACTGAGCTGGCTGGCCTTAGTCTCCTAGAGTTGAAACTGAGGCTCAGCTAAAGCTAATAGCATGAGGTTCAGCTGAGATGAGAACCCAGGTACCTCTACCAGACCTCAGAACTATTGGTTTCAGGATGTCAGCGACTGGCTCAGGTCATCCAGCAAGTCTGGAAACCATGTCCCTAGACCCCCTTCCAGAGTATTTGTTCATTCCATACTCCACTTGCAGTAGTTTAGTTCTTGTGTGAAACCCTGAGGCCTAGAGCCAGGACCAAGTGGAAAGAAGTTACAGAGAGTTTTAAGTCAACCTTCCACAAGCCAGAGTGGCCCTGAGGTGGAAGGGACAACTTTCGTGGTTTGCTCCCTGACATAGTAATTCGGGCAGGGCCACAGGTCAGCTGTTGGAGAGGCTATGGCAGGAATTCCTGCATCTGATGTCTGGGTGGCTGTCACAGGCCAGCCTGTTCCAAGGATGCGACAGTCCTCTGTGCCTCTTACTCCCAGAGCTGACCGGGAGCTGAACCCAAGCTTACAGCAGCTGCTTTTCACAAACAATTCCCAAGGCAGTAGTAGGGAATTTTTTTCCTCTAGAAGAATGAAATTCCAAGGAAGCAGCACTTATTGCTGTCTGTGGATGAGGATGCACAAAACTCATCATGGCTGGAAAATCCTGGGACAGATATTGATTCAGTTATTCATTCAGCAAGCAAGCATCTCTTCTGTAGTCATCCTTCCTGTAGGCTGTGGGGAGCCAGCCGTAAACAAGGGAACACCGTCCCCACCCTCTCGGCACTCAGATTCTAGTGGAAGAGGCAGCCGAGAAATGTCCTCATGGTCTCTGCCGGTCTAGAACTGTCTCTTCTTTTCTCTGAGACTCAGAGAACAGTCTTACGGCTCCTTGCATACTGAAAAGCACTGAAGTACAGTGGAAAGGCCACAGAACTGTGTTCTGAGGACTGACACTCTGATCTAGTGGTGAGAAGCCAGGCAGCATCAGTTCTCTATGTCTCAGAGTTTTAGTGTGTAAAGGGAGAACAGAAGTACCTGCTTAGTCCTTTCCTGCTCAGCATCTTTGATGACAAGGAACAGAGACCCACCCAGCCAACTCAGGGAAAGGGAAAGGGTGGCCGGTGATACTAGCAAGATATTTCCAGGAGTCCAAGGCAAGAAGCATAATACAGCAGGACCTCATGGACACCCCATGTCGGAAGCTGCTAATAGCTAAGGCATCCATGTAGTCTCTCTTAGGAGCCCTTTTCCTCTTTGCATTTCTACTCTGTTTTTCTCTCTGCTCATCTTTTTTGCCTTTTTTTTTTTTAAGATCACAGTCCCACAGAGCTTTGCAGAGACCCATCCCCACCACCCTGGCCTTCTCCATGACCTAACAAGTCATAGTAACGCCTTTGGATTTTTCTCCCCTCTGCTAGCTAGCTACCCAGTCTCTGTTCCTCAAATCCAGGTCCCAGTCCTTGAAGGAAGCAGGTTACTGAACAAGCCAATGGTTGGACTGTGCAGAGAATAGGTAGCCACCTCTGGTCCAATCAGCTGTAAGGGACCTGGTCATGTGACTTTAAAACCGTGGGTGGTACAGGTCACATAGTATAAAACGTGGTGAATGTAGACGGGACAGCTTCTCTTAGATGGTAGAGGTGGTATGTGTAGTCACCATAAAACATCTGGTACTCAGCTACTCCTCTCAGGCTGCTCTGACCAATTAAATGAGGGGTTTTTTTGTTTTTTGTTTTTTTTTTTAATGCCTAGCATGTTTATTCCTTGTACACTGCTTGGAGGTATGGGATGAATATTCTTTGCAGCGACCCTTAGTGAATTCTAAGATGCTGTGCAGATGTGAAGTGTGAGAATCACCATAGGTTACGACTGAACTTGAACTTTGCAAAAGCTGGCTTGGCTGGCTTCAGCCAGTTGCTTTAACTGGGAAACGATTAGCTTGGTAAACTTCTTGTTCCCTAAGCTATTGCATTTCCCTGGGGCCTGGGGCAAGTGTGCCTCAAATGTGGATTTCTCAAAGTGGCTCCATGCTCTGCCCCTGTGTGGGGCTAGGACTCAGCCTTGGAAATTACAGTTTGTCTCATTCTGCTGGGCACGATTGAGTAAGTGCTGTCATGGGTACTGGTGGATCCCAGCAGCTAGGGACCTCCCGGGCAGCTGGCCAGCAGGAGTGAAGGCAACTCCAGGCCACTTCTGCCTTCTCCCAGTGCTTCTGTCTTCCAGAGGACTGATGGGTGGAGAGTGCTCAGATATGCTGCATCCGTACAGGACCTGGATCTTCACACCTTAACTTACTGCATCTTCCTAGCAATATTGTCGAGGGAACATTATAATCCCCATTTTACAGATGGAAGCAGTGATGCTTAGGATTAAGTAATTTGCTCAAAATGGTGGAAACCAAGTGGGAACCCAATCCTGGCTCTCTGGGCCCCTCAGAGCATTGCAGTAATAGCTTACAAGCGTTCAGCCAGCCGATGCTTTCTGAACACATACTGTGTGCTAAGTATTCATAGTGCTATGCCTTTTAAAGCTCTTTTCCCACTTATCCTCTAATACCCAGAAAAGTGAGTTACAGGATGACTTTTGTTATCCCTATTTAACATCAGAAGCTAGAGGCCCAGAGGAGGCTCAAGACAACATATCTAGTTAGTGGCAGAGCCGGGTCTGCAACCCGACCCCATGAGTACACCTGCGAGCCTCTGTGGACCAAACTGCGCTTTCCTCCCACCCCTCAAGACACTCTTCCTTATACAGGAGAAGGCAAATGTCCAAATATAAAGTATTACACTTGTTTGTTTCCTATTTCATTCAGATTTAACCGATATCATTGCATATATGATAGTCAGACGGGTTGAAGTCCTGGCCTGCTGATAACTTGTAGTGTGATCACTCTGAGCATCTGGTTTTCATCCATAAACGAGTGATAGTCCTCATGACAGCACCTAGCAGACGGCTCTGGGTTTGGACAGAGAGTCAGCAAAGAGGGCTTCTTAAGAGAAAGTGCTTCCTAAGATGGCCTCCTGAAAGGAAGCTGCCTGTTAAGACCTCATCCTGGAATGGGCTAGTCATTCCTACTTGCACTTTGAAAGCCTCAGGAAACCAGTCTCAATCTTGCAGGTTGAGTGAGTCACACCAACCCCTAGGTGTCCGTACCTGAGCATCATGAGAGGGAGCGGCAGGGCCCTAGGACCCCTCCTCTCCCTGGAGATGCTTCTTTTCCATCTTGTGTCTCCTCCAGGCTCCTCCCAGGCTAAGATGCACAAGGGGTCTCGTGAAGGACTAGGGCAGAATTAAGTGCAATCCCTTTGCGGGCTCAGTGCTTACAGAGTCACTGCCGTGCTTCAAGAGGTGCTTCTTAGACTCCCCTGAGAAGCACTCACAGGTCTTTAATTTTAACCTGACTTCAAATTTTGCCTTTACACCTAGGCTGGAGAAAGCACTGATGCAACTGTGTTGGTTGGTTTAGGGAGGGTAAGAAAACGCAACCATTTCTTAGTTTGTTTCTTCTTCGTAATGCTAATAAACTTTGCCTTGTAGCAAACTAGCTGTTTCCTAGCAACGCCAAGTGATGTAGCAGGATGGCATCTATTTTGAACCTTCCTGATGTGACCTGTTGACTCCCTTTGAGAGTGGCAGCCATGGCCTTGAGACCCTGTTGCTTTGCCAAGAGGAGGGTCTGCCCTTAATCATGGCAGGGGGACCCCTGGTAGGGTTCTGTATCTGGGCCAGGCCAAACCACATCTCCATCATGAATATGGACTCCTTTACTTTCTCGTTCATTCTGGGACTTGCATATCCCATTGCACAATGACTGTGACCCACTGTTTGAGGCACTCTGCCAGACCCTGGTGATTCTAGGGAAAAAACCCATGCCTGGTTCCTATCCTTGGGGAGAGGCAGGCTTGTAACAGGTTCTGAGATGCATGCTATCAAGGCAAGAACAGAATCAAACCTGGAGTTTACAGAAATATTTTTTCAGAGGAGTTGTGAGTTGAACAAGGCTTTGAAATATGAATAAAACTATTGTAGGTATTGAAAGAGGAATAAGGTATTTGTTGGAAGTCAAGTGAAAGTCACTCAGTTGTGTCTGACTCTCTGTGACTCCATGAATGATACAGTCTATGGAATTCTCCAGGCCAGAATACTGGAGTGGGTAGCCTTTCCCTTCTCCAGTGAATCTTCCCAAACCAGGAATTGAACTGGGGTCTCCTGCCTTGCGGCAGATTCTTTACCAACCGAGCTACCAGGGAAGCCCATATCTGTTGGAGAGAATAGCACAATGCAGTACCCTAAGGGCATGAAAGAAGCAGTGGGAAATTGATGATATCACCAGTGAATCAAAAAGTCTTTCCCTTGGGACTTTGGTGGATGCTATTCAAATATGAGGTTCTGTCACCAAATAAGCAATTCAGGCTTAGAGTTAAATAGATCTTGTTAATGACAGGACTTCACAGCCAGGCACAGCTCACTTATGTTTATTTTGATTTTTCAAAATCATATGTGTATGCATGCTCAGTCACTTCAGTCATGTCTGAGTCTTTGCAACCCCATGGACTGTAGCCCACCAGGCTCCTCTGTCCATGGGATTCTCCAGGCAAGAATATTGGCATGGGTTGCCATGCCCTCCTCCAGGGGATCTTCCCAACCCCAGGATCAAACCCACGCCTCTTAGGGGAGGCAAGTTCTTTACTGCTAGCACTACCATGAAATTGTAGCATTTCCCTGACTTAATGACTTTGCAGAACACTGAGAGCATTTTTTAAGAGTGGGTTCCTTGGAATCTATCTTGGAAAATTCTAAGCTATCTTGTTGGGCTGTTTCCTGGGGATGGTTGAAGACAGGCAAGGCCAGCCCCTAAGGGGTCTCTGATGGCATAGACTGAGGATGGGTGATGAGTGTCCAGGGAAGGATTTTTTCAACTGGGCCTGTATTACAAAGCACTCAGGGCAGAGGGGAACTGGGCCAGGAAGGAGGCTGGGATTCCAGGTTGGAGGTGTAATAGTTACGTTTTGGTGTCTGTCGCTGTGGACATGAAGGCGTCCCCTGACATCTAGTTTAGGTAAGGGAATTCAGCCCTAATCCAAGACAATAACCTTCAGAGATACCGTTGAGGACCTCCAAATGAGCCCACATTGAGGTCTAACTGAGTCTCGCTAGGCTGCATGTGACACTGTAAGGCATTCCCGTGTTGTGTGTGTGTGTGTGTGTGTGTGTGTGTATACACAAGCTGTCATGTGCAGCTTAGTCGCTCAGTCATGTCCAACTCTTTGCGACCCCATGGACTGTTGTGCTAGGCTCCTCTGTCCATGGGATTCTCCAGGCAAGAATACTGGAGTGGGTTACCATTCCATTCTCCAAGGGATCTTCCTGATCCAGGGATCGAACCCGGGTCTCCTGCACTGCAGGCAGATTCTTCACCATCTGTGCCAGCAGGGAAGCCCCCACGTTTGGTGGCAGCTCTTCAGTTGGAAGGGGACTGGCATCTGCTCATCGGTTCTGGTGCTTGTTTTTGTTAGGGCTGTCAGTCTGTTTCGTTTCTGCCACAAGCCCAGTTAGGTAGTCAATGGTGTTTGCTGTGTTCAATGTTGATGTGCTCAGGAACTATAGCTGACTTAGACAGATTATTCTTTGTGCTAAGAAAGGCAGAAAGAATCACGAGGATATTGCATCAAAGACAATAGTCCAAAGCAATCGTCCTGTTCAAAGGAGAGGAAATTTAATAGGTGTGAATGTGAAACCCACTGGGAAAACAAGCCCTGGAGTTAGACAGCCATGGGCTCATATCCCAGCTCCATGACTTACTGGCTGGATAATCACAGGCAAGTCACTTAACCTCTCTGAGCTTCACTTTTCTTGATGGAAAATGAAAATAGTCATATGAATTTTAAAATGTTTGTAAGATGTTCTGCACATAAAATTGGCTCAATAGATGTCAGGGATGCTTCCATTTTTCTTGGGTCTTTAAATTCAATATCCAAAAACCCAGACATGGTTTAGTAGCAGCAGCTGTGAAAACAATTTTCACGGTTTTGGTTGAAAAGTTGCTTGTGGGAAGGCCGCCAGCAAAGCTGATATGAGCATGGGCTCCATCAACAAAAGGAGAGAACACAAGTCGTCAGAGAGCGGATACTCCCAGCCACAGGCTTGTTCAGATTCTGTCCAAGGATCGCCTTCCATTTCGGGCAATAATTGTAACAGGAATGTTGACACTTGTTGGTACTAGCAAGTCAGAGAAGGAAAAGAGCCCAGAAAGCTGACTCTAAAAGAGCAGATGAAAAAGTGCAGGTGTCTTAGCCTGAAAAAGATGCCGATGGCAAGTGGTACGGTGAAGGCTTCTGTGTCTAGAGGCCATGCGTGAAACACAGTAAGTTCTCAAAAACTATTTGTTGGATGGCTGGACAAGTGGAAAGGTAGCCATGGAATCAGGCAGATCTCCTTTTGAATCCCCTTGGCATCATAT
Source organism: Aepyceros melampus (assembly GCA_006408695.1). Classification (NCBI taxonomy): domain Eukaryota; kingdom Metazoa; phylum Chordata; class Mammalia; order Artiodactyla; family Bovidae; genus Aepyceros; species Aepyceros melampus. The sequence continues at coordinate 168,322 of SJXQ01002166.1, forward strand.
GCCAACTGTGACCTTGGGGATGGCATTTGGCCTCCCTTTACCTTTCTTATACTTGGCAGTAGGGAAGCCTGCTGTGCTGTGCTTTTCTGAGGATTCAGTGAAAACATGTGTTAGGTTTTAAACACTGAACTTACTGCCCTGGAAGTGTTTAGTGACAATTGCTCTTTATTCACTGCTGTCTACTTGGTACAACCTGTTGTGTGAATGAGGAATTGGGCATACACCTCCAGCAATCCAGAGTGGATGGACAGGTAGGAGTTCAGATGACTTCCTCAAGATTAGAACCCCTTAAAAATGATTCGAGGTGCTATCACAGGAGTGCACTCCCTGGCTCTGAAGGAGGTGTGTAAATTACTACCCTAAGGCCACTCTGGGTTCCAGCTGGGTTCTGGTGGACCTACATAATGTCAGCCTGTTCTTTTCTTAGAGATTTCACATGAACGTTCAGGCTGTTCACCTTTTTTGAATAAAGAGGATATGGGCACCAGGCCCACATTTCGATCTGATCACCTAGAGCTGAGACAAGGCACGCTTCTGTAGTTTGCCACATTCTATACCGTTTCAGGTTGTCTCTTGAAACCCAGACTGGACCTTTCTGGTCTTGAAAGACATTTGACTTGTGCCCTCAGCCTTCGATGCTGAATGCTGGACTCAGCTTCGAAATTCAGCCTCTCACCTGGGAATAAAGCACTCCAGCACTGCAGCAGCCGAAGAGGCAGCCTGGAGTGGTGGTGGAGGGTGTGGCTTCCGCTGTTGGGCTGCCTGAGGTCACATCCCAGCTCTGCTACTTTCCTGCTGTGCTGATCTTGATGAGTCACTTAACCCTGTGATCTCAGTTTCTTGATCTGTACAATGGGCATAATGACCAAACCCACTTTACAGGTTGTGTGAGGATCAGATGTATGGCTGGCTCTCAGTAAGCAAACTACATCTATTATGAAAGCGAAGCATCCCATTATAATATCCTTTCCTGAGGCTGACTGGGTGTTTGCTGTGGGGCCCCTGAACACCAAAATCTGACAAGTTTCTCAGCAACAGAGAGATCAGAACAAGTATCCTCTCCACATGAGTAACAGAGGCTACTACGGTCATTGCATGGCAAAGCGAGGATTCTGCCTGAAGCACCCTCTGCCTCCAGTTGAGCAGGAGAGGCTGGCTGGATACCCCCTATGAGGTTCCTCAGCCCCTATGAGACTCCCTTTCCCAGTAGTTGCAGGAAGCACTGTGATTTACCAAGACCATTAGGCTCTGTTTGACATCCCACAATTTATAGCCTTCCCAGGGTGTGAGGGAGCTAATATGTCACTCCCATTTGTATAACACTTCCAAGTGAGTTGATGAGACTTTTCCCCCTTCTGCTCAGTTTGTTTACATTGTGAGCAGCAGAGCTTGGGGAGGAAGGAGATGCCTCATTACGTGATCTGTGCCCCAGCTCTCCTCCTGACCCACCCTGTGAGCCTGCTCCATCCTCACCACAGCCCCTGGAGATGAGGACTCTGCTGTGTCCCCATTTTCCAGATGAGAAAGTGGAGGTGCAAGGAGCTTACCTGAACTCTACTTGCTCATAGTCCTTAAGTAGCAAGAGCAGAGTCAGTACTCATGACTCTGACCCCAAGGCCTGGGCTTGTAAATGTCTATTAGGTTAAAAAAAAAAATGTTGCCCATGCAAAAGGGTAAAAATATCCACTTATCAGTCAGGGACAGGACATGCCATCTCCACTAGGGGAACACCCTCACCATTGTGCTGAGCACAGTTAGGGCTTTTTCCAGCCCAGCTGCCGTGCCTCCATCCCTACACTTCGCCTCACGTGGAATCATTCATCCTAAACAGATGAGCAAATGCTCTCCATCCTGGTGGGCCTCTTCTTTCCCTCCTTCCTGGTCGGGAGAGGAAATGCCCTGATTCCCACCTCTTGCCTGGGTTTCATTCATGTAGTTTCCCTTTAGGATTTGACAAAGCCAGGGCAGCTGATGTGTCCTGTGACTCCGTGTGGTCTCTGCTGTCCCTGGTGAGAGAGAAGACACTGACCAGCCCTTGGCTGGGGTGGCCCCAGCAGCTGAGAAGGTCAGTCTGACTGCCTGGAACTGCTTGAATTGGGTTCTGGCACTTATAAGCTGAGTGGGTTTGGACTCGTGGCTTAATGGCTCTGAGCCTCATTTTCCCGTCTGTCAAATGGGGTAGGAACAGGTCAGAGGCTGCAGTGAGCATCATGATGTAACGCCAGTGGGTTCCGTTGCTCTTGACTCTGATGGCTCTTGTATCAGTTCCCGTTTGATTCTCATGGTGGCCCTTGGGGAGTGTTAGTATCATCATTCCATTTTGCAGATCAGGAGGTCAAGGTCACACATTCTTGGGTTTGTCCTTCATATGTTCCATCTGTGCATGAGGCTGAAGTCGAGGCCCGCAGTCAGCTCTCAAGGATCCCCAGAGCCTGGTGGGTGCCCTCATTCCCCCAAAGCCTCCTGCCTTTCAGGAACTTGGGAGGCCAGGGAATGGACAGAAGCTGGAGGTTCCACAAGTGGCTGCTCCATCTTTCCCATCACTGGAGTTCAAATCCTAGAAGTCACCTCTCATCCCTCCGTTTCCCTTAGCCCACAGTCAGGCTGTTAGCAAGCGCTTCAGGCCCACTGGAAGCCCAGGGTGTGCTGGCCAGCTCCCCCAGCACGCAAGAGTGAACTCTGTGTGGCTCTTTCCAGCTCTGCCTTCCTTGATGTCACATTGACATCAGCCACAGTGGAAGTATTTACACCACGGAAATCGGCAAAGTGGGCTTTGTTCCCCTGAGAGCCATGTATTAAACATTTACCAGCGCGCCATTACCCGAATCTCCCCACTTTCCTTTATTTCCATTTCTGCCATTTTAGCCCAACCACTCTCACCTCTTACTCAGCAGACTTTACATGCCCCACCCCACCCCCCGCCCCGTTTGCCCTTCTATACCCACTCCTACAGGGCCGCTAGAGTGACCTTTAAAAATGTAAGTCAGCTGCTGATACTCTCTTCTGTAAAACCTTCCTGTGGCTTCCCAGAACACTCAGAATAAAAACCAAATGTCTTGCTGAGGCCCACCGAGCCTACTCTGCCTGTCCTGCCAACTTCTGATCTCATCTCCTCATCTCCCCTACTAACCTGGCCTCCAACACTGGCCTTACTGTTACTGGAAAAAGCCAGCACTTTCCTGCCTCAAGGCTTTGCCCTTCTGCTGCTGTTGGGAGCACTCTGCCCCCAGGTCTTTGCACGGCTGCTTCTTCTAGTTTTCCAGGTCATCACTCAAGTGCCACCTCCTCTGAGAAGGCTTCCTTGACCACCCCTCCCTCCCCAGGACAGACAAGTCCACCTGTCTGCCTCATGTTCCCCTTGCCCCAAGTCAGTTTCTGTGGTAGCTCCCCAAGTCTTCCTTTTCCTACATAATTCACCCTCTCTCCACTGAAACAAAAGCTTCATTTTGTCTGTGACAGAGGTTGGGATATCAGAGGTGCTTAGCAAACATTTGGTGAATGAAGGAATGTGTCTCACTTTCCTAAGAGAAGACATTCTGGAGATGGTTTCTCCCAGCACTGCTGAACAGTCCACTCAGGGTACTGTGGTGGAAGTTCTGGTAGTGTGTAGGGATGGGTCTGAAAGAGAAAATGAGAGGAAGAGACATTGAAAAGGAAGTTTTTCAAGCCATCTCCCGTGTTTACAGTCCCTCTGGGTGACAGGCTTGATCAGGCTGTGGGCACTGATCATTAAGGCACTGGCTGAAGCATTCGGTTCCTAAATTATGTGCCTGGGAAGCATTTTCCATCTTAGTCCACAGGCAGAGCCTGAAAACCTTTAGGTTTCGGGCACTGTCCTACTTTAATGACCTTTAAAAGACAGTGGTGGACCTGCCTCTTTGGAGACCCACTCATCTTTTGAGGTACCTGGATGCAGATCACTGGCCTTAGAGTCCTTCCCCAAGCCACGTGTTACCACTGCCCCTTCTTCCGCTGGCTTCTTAGCTACACCTGGTTTTGTGCATATGTCACAGGGCTTGGAGAGGGGGATTGGGTGGGGTCAGAATAAGTCTCATCTCAAATTTAAACTATGCTCTCCCTGGATTTATGTTTGGACAAGATGCACAAATTCACCAAGACCCAGTTTTCTCAGCTGTAAAATGGGAATAATAATAGAACTAGACACAGTTTTCCTTCACTCACTGTGAACTTTCAATTGAGATTAACTTAAACTCAATAGGCTAACAGTACGAAAGTATTTTCTACAGAATGTTTGTTGTGCCTGTGACTATATATGAATTGATAAATTGCAAAATGCTCCTTTCCAAGATACTTTTGCTACTGCCCCTAAACTTTCATTTACTGCACAGGAGTGAAATGAAAGGTAATTGACCTGTAGACCTTCCTCATTGATTCAAATTAAACTTCACTCTCATCCAGTGGTAGAACCCTTGGCCTCTATCTCAATCATAGTGTTTTATTTCTGTAGAAATACTGTATCCATTAAAATCATCTGTTTCTGTGGCACTTGAAATTGTCAACATAGTCTTTCTGCCTCACCTTCTGGCTGACTTACATAACCTCACTTCACTAAGGCTGGCGGGAAAATAACTGAGTGCTTGTGAAGATTAATGATCTGTTTTAAGTATTAAGACCTGCGTATAGTTCAGTTCAGATCAACCCCTATCTTTTATTGAGCATCTGCTGAAGCCAGAGCATTAAAGGGAAAAAAGAAAACTAAGATGGGGTCCCTGCCCTTAAGGAGTTTGAGATCCAGTTTTTCCTTTCTTTTAGTTTATTAGATTGCTTCCTATTTCCTCCACAGTTAATAGGTATTTTTCAAAGTTTACCGTATAACTAGCACTGGATTGTGGGGAGAGAGAGACATGAGACCCAAACTCTTCCCAAAAGGAGGTGTCTGCCTGGCTAAGGAATAGTAATGGACGTGAAAAACTCCAGGGAATGGAGGGAAAGAGACACAGTTGAGTGGGAACCATATATGGGACACCAAGTTTCATGGCTTTTGGTCAGTGTTGGGATTCTGATGGGAGAAGGATGCCTTATAAATCCCATGCCTGGTGGATACTTGTTACTGGAGAATTTGACCTGAATCTGACAGTAAGTGGCACAGGAAGAAGGGATGAGAAACATACAAGAAAGTGACAGTTTGTCATTTAGTACAGTAAGTACAGTACATTTAGTACAGTAATTTTGATGCTTTTGAACTGTGGTGTTGGAGAAGACTCTTGAGAGTCCCTTGGACAGAAAGGAGATCCAACCAGTCAATCCTAGAGGAGATCAGTCCTGAATGTTCATTGGGAGGACTGATGCTGAAGCTGAAACCCCAATACTTGGGCCTAGTGATGTAAAAAATTGACTCATTAGAAAAGAGTCAGTTAGAAAATTAGAAAATCTTTCCCTGATGCTGGGAAAGATTGAAGGCAGGAGAAGGGGAAGACAGAGAATGAGATGGTTGGATGGCATCACTGACTCGATGGACATGAGTTCAAGCAAGCTCCAGGAGTTGGTGATGGACAGGGAGGCTCAGCATGCTGCAGTCCATGGGGTCACAAAGAGTCAGACGCAACTGAGCGACTGAACTGAAGTGAGCAATAAGTGCTGTGGAAGACAAATGAGGCAAGAGCTATTGGACTTTGGGTGAGGGGGTTTACTTTGGACTGAGGAGTCCAGACCAGCTTGGCAGAAAAGGAAGCCTTTGGGGAAGGCTCTCAGGACCGGATAGATACCTGATGGGCAAGGATGTGAAGGGAAGGGCTTCAGGCAGCCTTGACGCTCAGCAAGGCACCATGAGGGCCAGGTAATCAGGTTAATCTTGGTGGCTCATGGGCTGGGTTATGGATAAGGAGAGTGCAAAGGAGACCCGGCCGGGGTGTCATGGGGGTGGTGCAGGAGGGAGGCTTAGTCACAAAGGCCTTGAATGTCTGTCTAGGAACTATGGTGATTTCTCTAGGCAATGGGGAGCCCAAGATGTGTTCTGAGCCAGCTTCTACTTCAGAGAGGTGGGACTTAAAAAAAAAAAAAGCTTACTGATTACACTATATTAGGCAGGCTCTTCCCCCACAATATGTTCCTGGGATGAGGTGCACATTTCCTCTCCAAGGGTGGTGGCTAATAATAGGCGCACGACCCAGGGCGGGAACAGGAGGAGCACGCGGAGAGACAGGCAGGCACACGTTTAACGAGGTCACAGAGCGGTTTTGTTTCCTAGTTTTCACAGCCCCCTCCCACCCCAAACCTTGTGCAAAAATCCCCTGATGGAGCTGGTAGCTCACGATTCCTTGAGGACGACAGAAGGAGCTGCAGAAGGTGGCAGTGTAACCGCTGCTGGGGGTTAGGGAGCCCTGTGGGTGCATCCTTGTAGTCACGGGAGGCCGTTCCTGGCCTCCACATCCCTGACCCAGGGAAAGGCAACCCAGCGACCTGTGCTCGCCGAGTGCCCTCCACGGACGGGCAGCATGGCTTCAGTTCATACTTAGCGTCATCTTGAAAGGCGGGCATTTGACAGCGGACACTGTTGTCCAGAGGCGGCGTGTCCGTGTTCACGCTCACGCAGCTGGTCACTGAATGGCTGGGTGGTGGAGTCAGAATTCCACTGACCCGGGGTTCTATTCAGAACAGAGCGTGTGAGCCAACCAAAGGCAGAACAGAGGGAACTGTCACGGTCTTTCCGTTCTACTGTGAGTCCCAAATCCAACTTGCTTCTCTGATTTCCTCGCCGGTAAAAATGCATGTGGCCATTCCTCCTTCATAATGTCTGTGACAAGGTTAAGGGGCTCTTCTGGCCCCCGTTAGGCGTCCACAGATATGAGCTGCTCCTGGGGCATCACTGAAGGACAGGAGGCTTGGATCTCCACCCCTGGCATGGACAGCCCCCTCACTTCTCAGGACAGGGTAGGGCTGGCCTAAACCAGCTCTTCCCTGTAATGCCCTCTCCCTGCTTCTCCCCGCATCACATGTAAATTGGACACATCGCAATGACTTCTTCAGACAGGTAGATGGGGGAGGTATGTCGTAGCCCATCAGCCTCCTCCTCCCCCAGAAAACCCATCACTGGCCTTGTTTGCTCTTTCTAGGACTTTTCCCAAGAACAGATGGGGACAACCCACCAATAATTCCATCAGAGTAAGTTCTCACTACCAACTGATGACTTGTGGAACCTGTGCTTTATGGAAGTTCCATCAGCCGGGATTGAGGGTCATTATGAGAAAGCATCTACTGTGCCTGTCCTTACAGTCCCCAGTGAATCTTAATCCTTTGTGAGTTGTGGGCACTTTGGAGAATCCAGCCCAAGCCATGGAGCCTTCCTTCAAAACAGTGTTCATCTCAGGATGCATCAAATGTGACTGTTTCATTAGGTATGGATATCAGGTCAGAGACTTATCTGGTTGACAAGGCCCCTTTTATGAAGATTCTCAGAGAAATTTGTTTTTCTCAATGTTAAGAATAAACATGTCTCTCCAGAGAAGTTGGCTTGTTTTTAATCTCGTAAATATGGAATTGTATGAACAATACTGTTTCTTTTTCTCCATAAACTGCTAGGGAGCACAGGACCAAATCTGCAGTCTGCCTGTTAAGAGAATTCACCTCATTCCTGGCTTGATTTTGGTTACCTGCCTTTCTTTTCCTTGTTTCATTGCTCACCTAATACCAGTATATGCCAAACTGCTGTTTGCTGTGTGTTTTTTTTTTTTTTGTCATATCCTTTTTAACTGAATACTATTTTTGTTGGCAACAAGGCAGGGTGGAGAGATACAAACAAATAATTAAGCACAATGGCAGGTTCCACAGTCTAGGAATGTCCAAGGTGCTGAGACCTCAGGGTGGGAGCCCCTGATTTCAGCATCAGGGGATGCTGCTGCTGCTGCTGCTGCTAAGTCACTTCAATCGTATCTGACTCTGCGTGACCCCATAGACAGCAGCCCACCAGACTCCAATGTCCCTGGGATTCTCCAGCCAAGAACGCTGGAGTGGGTTGCCATTCCTTCTCCAATGCATGAAAGTAAAAATTGAAAGTGAAGTCACTCGGTCGTGTCCGACTCTTAGCGACCCCATGGATTGCAGCCACCAGGCTCCTCTGTCCACGGGATTTTCCAGGCAAGAGGACTGGAGTGGGGTGCCATCGCCTTCTCCGATCTCAGGGGATGGGAGTGTCATTTGCAGGTCCCAGTGCAAATCAAAAATGCAGAGCCCCTTGTTCAAACAGTGTTAAGAATTTGAAGCCAGCACCAGCAGAGCATTAAGCCAAGTGTAGAGCTCTTCTAATTGGAGAAGGAAATGGCAACCCACTCCAGTGTTCTTGCCTGGAGAATCCCAGGGTCGGGGGAGCCTGGTGGCTGTCGTCTCTGGGGTCGCACAGAGTCGGACACGACTGAAGTGACTCAGCAGCAGCAGCAGCAGCCGCAGAGCTCTTCTAAGTATGAGCCGTGTGCTGCTGCCCACATTACACACCCATGAATCCAGCCCTGGTCAGGAAGGAGGATTCCCAAGTCAGGTGACATTTGAACAAGCTGGAGGGAAGGGTAGGACTTTGCAGGCAGAGCATGGTTGGGGATTGCGGGGAGGGGAGGGGGCTTCCTGACAGAGGGAACAGCTGGTGCTAAGACGGGGATGTGGGAGTTGAGTTGTGAGAGGGGATGTAGCAGGAGGTGATGCGGGGAGGTGAAAGCAGGTGAGGCAGCCAGACTCGGTAAATCACCGAGAGCTATGCCTGCTCCCTGGGATTTATATCAGCCCTAATCCCACATCACCCAGGACATCCTCAGCTGCCCTTTGCCCATCCCTCCCATGCGGCCTGATACTCCCACAATGCAATGGGGCAGGCTAACTGGTCACTGTTCCTCTGAAATCCCTACACAGGCCATGAGCTCCGTAGCTGCTATGCTGGGGAAAGCTCTGAGGCATGTTTTATACTCAGTGTCCCACACTGTCTGTGACTTTGAGACATCAACAGGCACCGTGAACTTTGGTCAGCTCTTTCGGCTTGTTCTCAATTGTCCACGTTTGCACTTCCTGGCTTATACAAGAAGTCAGTCGCCTAAAGGCAGCCCCGTGACAAGTTGTTTGAACTCATACAGATGGTCTGCTTCCTCCAGCGCTGTCTGCCCCTCACCTTCCCAGCAAGATCCAGGTGGTTAACCCCCTTCCTCGCCGCCTGAGGTTTCTTGCTGCTCTTTACATCACCTTCTCTGATAAATCATTTGGGACGTTGTGCTATCAACTGTCAACGGTGATGCCGTAAACCCTTTCTACAGTTCCATAAACGAGATCATGCTCTGAGGAGAGCATTAAGCAGCAATTTGGAAAGCATTTGAGGCTGTTTATTTGCCTGAAAATGTAATAGTCATGGAGGTGGGGGAGACACGCGTGTTGAGTCTGAAAGTTTTCACCTCCTCTCAGCTGAGAGTATATCTCACATAGGTCACTGCAGCTCTGGGGGCCCTGGTGCATCCAGACAGGAAGGATGAGAAGGCCCCTGATTCAAACCCCTCACTGTCCTCAGGTGTACACCGAGGCTCAAAGAGGCCAAGAGACTGGTTCTCAGTGCTGCAGCTAGCAAGTTGTAAGCTAAGCTCCAAGCCAGATCTCCTGCTCCTGAGATGTACTCACTGCTGGGATAAATGGTTCCAACCTCGTTAGCTGAGTATCTCTGAGAAGGTCTCTTGACTTTGAGCCTCTCTGTTCTCATCTGTGAACTGGGCATGCTAACTACCTTTCTTCTCAAGGTTGACAAGAGGATGCTAAAGCAAATTCTGTGCAGAGCCATCTAGCTCTGTCCTCAACTATGACCTTGGTAGAACCGGAGGCAGCTTATAGGCCGTTTCGAAGCCTCAGTTTCCTGCGGCTCTAAAATGAAGGCTCTTGTGGGGATTTGAACCCCCGAATTTCAACAGTATCTGGAGCCTTGTTAGCACTATGTAAATATTAGCTATTCTCATTTTTATCATTATCCTCACTACCAGCATGAAGTAAGCAAGCCTCTAGGGAATTGTATTTTCCCTTTTGTCTAGGCAGAGTTGCAGTATCCTAGAATAAGGGCTCTGGGTATAAAGGAACATGAGTTTAAAATTTGGTTCTGCCATTTCCTGCCAGCGTGACGCTGGACAAGCTTTTCAGCTTTCCCGAACCTTAATTTCCCCATCCAAGAAGTAGGGTAGCAGGAGGTCACCTTGAGCTTTTGTAAGGACTACAGATAATTCACCTGTCATATTGTCTGTGCTCACAAGTTTATAGTGGTGATTCTATCTTTCTCAACTGCAATTTTGATTGATTTTAAAGTAAAATTCTTCCAGGCCAAGAGCCGGGAAGCCCTCCCCAGACCCTGCATGTGTTGCTAGAGGAGCTATTGCCCACAATTTAGGCTGTTTGCATCATGCAGCTGTACCTCAGTAATTCCAGGCGATGGAGGCATGATGAAAACGCAGCCAACACACACAGCCTAGGGATCTCGGCTAAGCCAGTGACTAAAGCCTCTGCAGGTAAACAGTGAGTGCAAACACTTACGTTCAGTTGCAGCCCTGGGGTTTTAGCAGAGATAGAGGCTCCAGAAGATGGGAGGAGAGGGAGCCAGTGGGCTGTGCAAAGCCTCCCTGTGGACTCTGGGGCCAAGCTGCCCCACCAAGTGTGAGTGACATTCTTTCTTCCTGCCCTGCTGAGACCATCAATCACAGTAGCAGGTAGGTGGGCAACTGATAGTGACCCTGCAGGCCTGCTCATCACTGGAGAGCCTCTCCCCAGTGGGAACATCTTATCAGCCCACTGTGTGCCCTGTCAGGATGCTCAGCTAGTATGGACTTAGGGATGAAGGTTGTGGCTTCCAGTGGGGTCGTTCAGGAGGCTGCTGGCTTTGCCAGGGACTTTGAGTGTACAGTAGAAGGTGAGACAGCGGTCTGGCATGACCTCTGTGCTCAACTGTACTTTTGTGATATGGAATACGGGTCTGCTCAGTTTCCTTAGCTATTTAGTGTCACTAACGGAAAGAGTTTGTTATGCATTAGCACAGTTTAGATCAGGCTGAATGTTGCCAGAAGTCCCTAAATGATGTCCAAAGGGTCCATTTGGTGGAACAAAATTAAGTTGTAGATACTGACGGTTTTTACTTACAGAGATAGTGATTTTCTACTTTTTGTCGTCATTGCTTAGTCGCTAAGTTGTGTCTCACTCTTTGCAACCCCATGAACTGTACCCACCCCACCCCCACCCTCCAGGTTCTTCTGTCCATGGGATTTCCCAGGCAAGAATAGTGGAATGGGTTGCCATTTGCTTCTCCAGGGGATCTTCCCAACTGAGCAGTCAAACCCACAGCTTCTGCACTGGCAGATGGATTCTTTACTGTTGAGCTCCAGGCAAGCCCTGATTTTACATGGATCTACTGAATTTCAGATTTTGGTTGAAAAGAAGATGCTGTTTGTTTAAACACTTCCAAACGCTTCCTTGGTGTGGTCTAGGTTTAGTGTAAGTCTCTGGATTCAGAAGCATGAGCCAACCCTTCTGAAATCTGCAGCTGGAGGCAGTTCATCTCTTCCTTTCTCATATATCACAAATCCTAGTGCCCTGAGGGATAATGGGAGTTTAGGAGCCGGTAGGCACAACGCATTTCTCATAGTGTCAGTGTAATGTCCTAGTCTCAGGAAAAGGGGTTTGGAGTCAGTCATATCAATGGTGCCTCTTACTATTCTGTGACTCTAGGTGAGTCACTTTCTAAGCCTCAGTTTCCTTAACTCTTTCATGGGGATGATGTTTGTCCTAATCTTACTTCCTGAGGATTTTGAGAGATAAGTGAAACAATGTACACAAAACTCTCAGCAGCTAGTGGTGAAGGGCCCCCAGCAATGCTGCTGCTGCAGTTGGATAAGCTTAAAGACTCAGGTAATTATATCCTTGACAAATCCACCCTCTGATTGTTCCCCCACCCCACTATGGTAGACACCTCAAGGAGTGGCAGAGTCCCCGAGCCTGGCTCAGGAGCACCGACTGTTCATTTCTCAGGGATGTGGTGAGCCAGTTATTCAACAGAGCTACTACTGAAAAACTAAACTATGTAAATTTACACTTAGATTACATTAAAAAGGAAAAATACTCGACACTCGCCACTTCCTGATTATTTTAGTGTAGTCTACTTTGGTGCCGAGGTTGTTTACATCTGTTTCGTCTGTGTGATAGAAATATTCCTGATGGTTGCCGTCCCTCATCCCTTCCACACTCCACTTGGAGAACTTGAAATCAGCCGTGGCAAGAGTATTTACACCATAGAAATCAGCAGATGCTACAAATCAGGGTTGTTTGTTTCCTGAAGAGCCAATTGTTAAATATTTATCAGCACATTTTGGGTAAAATTTACTAATAAAGTCAGCCGTTTCATTGTTTGTTCAACAGCGCTGATGATCAGAACATTCTCTACTGTATTAGGCTAGAATGTGTCCCTCCTTGTTTTAATTCTACTTAGAATTCTTTAGTTTTTTTTTTTTAAACTGGTAAAAAAAAAACACTAGTTTTCTAATTGGTGAAAATACTATCAATAAATACCCTGGTCTAAGATGATATCTTGGTGCCTTTTTATATCCACCCTATTCATAGTACATGGAACATGGGAGGCCCTGGAGAAAATATTGTGTTGAAGCTGACTGTCTTTGTATTCGGATCAGGATTTTAAAAGTGTCACTTCTCAGATAGGATTTTTCCTATAGCATTAACCAGATAGCATTAACCAGTTTTATAAATGCTTAAATTGTGATGTTGCAGAAATCCAACCTTGAAGCCAAAATGTACTTAAATTTTCCCATGTGGAGTAAATACTATTTGACTGTAAAATCACTGACTAAATAAAGAGGAAGCAGGTCTCATTTGGAGCCACTGCAGAAACCCAGTGCCCTTCTAGAGATCCATCTATGTGAGTGGCCAGCCACCCACCCAGAACAGTTTATTCAGTGCCAGATGACACCAGAGAGAAATGTCAGCCTGCTCAGAAACAAGACTCAAAAAGTGGCAAGTAGTAAGTTGGGAAAATAACCATAAGCCCTTGGGGAAGAACATTATTGTGAAATGCTTGATCTTTTGAAACTGAGGCAGAAAGACAGCTGAAAAAGCTGCTATTGGTCAACTTGGTTAAAGTTTAGGAGTCAACGTTCTGGAGTTCAGATTCTGGCTGTGTTGCTCTGATGAGCTGTGTGGCCTTGGGCAGGTCACTAAACCTCTCTGAGCTTCCATTTTACCATCTCTGAAACTAGAGATTGTAATACTCATCCCACTGTGTGTCAAGTGGATTAAGTAAGATAAAGGTATGAAGACTCCAGAACATAGTAGGTACTACTAATAATAAGCTACTCTATTTATATCAAAGTCATGCCAACTAATTCAGAGTTTGAGGGATTTGCAATGCCCCTGAAGAGTCAGGTACTCTGTTTGCATGGAAAACAAGTAGTGTTTAGACACTGCAGATATATATTACTTTGTCATTTTTTATTTGAAAAATAAACTGAAGCCGTCCCCATTGGCCTTATCATAGCTGATTACGGAAGAGATTATGGTCTTGATTCTGCCATTTTGCAGAACGAACACAAGTGTCAGTATGTAGAATTATGTCTTCCTGGGTGCTAAAATCCTGTGTGGGTGTTAACAAACTCTTGACCCACACTGTAATCTCCAGGTGGAATTTTCCTTAGTGGAAATATTGGGCTCAGTGTTTTACAAACTCTACTAGCCTGAGAGAAAATTATTTTAAAAGTCATTTTTTGTCATCTTCCATTAGACAGCAATTTCCTAAGCAAAATCAAATGTAGGACACTGTTGTATAAATGAAATAACAGGCTCATGGCAAGAGGTTAATAACTCCCATCGCCTGATTCTTAAAGGAAGAAAAATCACAGCGTCACTTCTACTCTTGACATTTTGTTCTGTGTCACCCCTTGAAGCAAGCAGAATGTCTGTGCATTTTAAAGAGGCCTCTGTTTCACTCTCTGAAGTTCTTTAGAACCCTGCCTCTAGATAGTTTGGTTGAGGGTGAGCATTGGGAAGTCTGAGAAACCTGGCAGCGAGGCGGAGTCAGGGACTCCAAGTCATGAGTTGCCCCTCCCACCAGCTTCTCTGGGGCTAGTAGGAGCAGACCTTCAGAAATTGAGAGATTTCTCAAGTGTGAGTTAAGAATAGAAGCTTCAGTGCTTTTTCTAAGAGTGGTGTAAAATTTTACAAAATAGCGTTGAAAGTCAAAAGCACTTTAAAGAAGAAACTCTACAGACATTAGTACTCAAATCTGGTCTCCACTGCCTTTTTTTTTTTTTTGGAAGGAGGAGCTCTTTTTCATTTTTTCCTATTTTTTCACTTTCTCTGCTGCTCTCTCAGCATATATTCCTTCAGCAGGTTCAGTCTCTTTCTCATTCTTATTCTCTGGTTTTCTGTATCCTGTTTTTCTCCAACTCTCTGGGCCCTCTCCTCTGGCTTAGAATCATAGAAGATGTTAGCTAAGCATCACTATGAACAAAGATAGTGGAGGTGATGGAATTCTAGTTGACCTATTTCAAATCCTGAAAGATGATGCTTTTAAAGTGCTGCACTCAATATGCCAGCAAATCTGGAAAACTCAGCAGTGGCCACAGGACTGGAAAAGGTCAGTTTTCATTCCAGTCTCAAAGGAAGGCAATGCCAAAGAATGTTCAAACTACTGTACAATTGCATTCATCTCACACACTAGCAAAGAAATGCTCAAAATCTCCAAGCCAGGCTTCAATAGTACATGAATGGAGAACTTCCAGACATTCAAGCTGGTTTTAAAAAAGGCAGAGGGATCAGAGATCAAGTTGCCAACATCCATTGGATCATAGAAAAAGCAAGAGAATTTCAGAAAAACATCTACTTCTGCTTTATTGACTATGCCAAAGCGTTTGTGTGGATCACAACAAACTGGAAAATTCTTAAAGAGGTGGGAATAACAGACTACCTTACTGGCCTCCTGAGAAATTGGTATGCAGGTCAGGAACAATAGTTAGAACAGGACATGGAACAACAGACTGGTTCCAGATAGGGAAAAGAGTATGTCAAGGCTGTATTCTGTCACCCTGCTTATTTAAATTATGCAGAGTACAATATGCAAAATGCCAGGCTGGATGAAGCACAAGCTGGAATCATGACTGCCGGGAGAAAATCAATAACCTGAGACATGCAGATGACACCACCTTTATGGCATAAAGCAGAGAGGAACTGAAGTCTTTTGATGGAAGTGAAAGAGGAGAGTGAAAAAGTTGGCTTGAAACTCAACATTCAGAAAACTAAGATCATGGCATCTGGTCCCATCACTTCATGGCAGATAGATGGGGAAACAATGGAAACAGTGACAGACTTTATTTTCTTGGTCTCCAGAATCACTGCAGATGGTAACTGCAGCCATGAAATTAAAAGACACTTGCTCCTTGGAAGAAAAACTATGACCAACCTAGACAGCATATTAAAAAGCAGAGACATTACTTTGCCAACAAATGTCCATATAGGCAAAGCTATGGTTTTTCCTATAGTCATGTATGAATGTGAGTGTTGAACCATAAAGAAAGCTGAGTGCCAAAGAATTGATGCTTTTGAACTGTGGTGTTGGAGAAGACTCTTGAGAGTCCCTTGGACAGAAAGGAGATCAAACCAGTCCCTCCTAAAGGAAATCAGTCCTGAATATTCATTGGAGGAATTGATGCTGAAGCTGAAGCTCCAATACTTTGCCCACCTGATGCAAAGAACTGACTCATTGACCAAGACCCTGATGCTGGGAAAGACTGAAGGTGAAAGGAGAAGGGGACAACAGGGGATGAGATGGTTGGATGGCATCACCGACTTGATGGACATGAGTTTGAGCAAGCTCTGAGAGGTTATGATGGACAGGGAAGCCTGGTGTGCTGCAGTCCATGGGGTTGCAGAGTCAGACATGACTGAGAGACCGAACTGAACTGAACTGAAGAGTTACAAGCAGTGTCTTTCAGACATTGTTTAAAATGCAACTCATAGTAATGAATACGTCTTGGATCCTGCTCAGTATACCCGTATATGTCATAACAACACTTGCTCTTCAGTGTGGTGAACTCTGACATGTTCTTTATTATTTTCTGTACCATTTCATTCTTTTGGGGGAAAATGCTGTTTCCAAAGCGTTAAATTCATTTCTTGACTTGTGTCATCTGGGACATGATAAATGGCAGGTTCTGATTCTGTAGGACAGGGCGAGGCCCACAGTCCTGATGAGCCCAAAGTTCTAAAGAGCTCCCAAGTGGCACTGATGCTGCCTGTCTACAGACCACAGCCACACCTGAAACAGCCTGGTTCTCCAGAGTGGGAGCTGTTCAGCACCATGGACAGGAGACCCTCCCAAGTGAAGTGAAGTGAACTCGCTCAGTCGTGTCCGACTCTTTGCGACCCCATGGACTGTAGCCTACCAGGCTCCTCCATCCATGGAATTTTCCAGGCAAGAGTACTGGAGTGGGTTGCCATTTCCTTCTCCAGGGGATCTTCCTGACCCAGGGATCGAAGCCGGATTTCCCGAATTGCAGGCAGACACTTTACCGTCTGAACCACTGGGGAAGCCCATCAAACACCGTCAAACCAACAAACCATCAAACCGTTGAGTCACCCTAAGTGTTTGGCCTCTTTGTCAGGCTTGTGATGCTGTTGATGGAGAAGCAAAGGGACGTTCCAGAGGCTATCTGACCAGAGAGAAGTGCCCACTCCTCTCTCTCTCCTCTCTGATGAAACTCTTGAACCAAGTTCCTTGTGAAGCGCTGGGGCACAGAGCACAGGGCTAGGGTCCCCAAGAAGCTCTGTTCATGGGAAATAGTTGCTTTTCCTCCTGCTGCCCTGGTTTGCTCCAGGCCCTGCCTGGTGACTTGCTGCAGCTCTGACTTTTATAAGATCATGCAGGAAAGTCTTAAAACACCCTTCTCTCAGGTCCTCCTTCTGATGAAGCCCTACCCCCATGCTGTTACTGAGCTTAAATGATGAGGGATTATCTTTGCCTTCATCTGTGTTTCTATCACTCTCTGTATATAACTCTTTTGGAGCCCTAAGCATATATTATTAAACCATCTATGTGCTCATATCTCCCCCCACAACCAGTCTTTCTTGGCCCTGGCTACACTGAGAGGATGCTGGGGAGCATCTACAGAATACTGATGCCCAGACCTCATCCCAGACCAATTAACTGGAGATCTCTAGTATAGAGCCTGCTCAATAACATATTTCCTTTTTTTTTTTTTTCAAGTTTTCTAAGTGACTATGATAAGCCAGGGCTGAGAATTATTGCACTAGTCTGTGAGATCCATCAGAGTAAGAATCAAGTCTCAATCACTTCTTCCCCTCTCCCTCTGCTACCCTCGCCCTCCTTCTCTGCCTGCTTCTTCTCTCTTTCAGCACCAAGCACAGTGCTCCAGGCTCCTGTTACATGTCCAAACAATCAGTGGCTGCCTAAAGTTTCTTTAGCACCTACTGTATGCCAGGAACTAAAGGCTCATGTTTTTCCCTGAATTACCTCACTGGTATTGCAGCCCTATAAAGTAGACTTTATTTGTCCTAGGTGGCACAGAAAAGAACTGAGGCTTAGAAAGTTTAAATCACTTAAGGTCACAGAGCAAGTGGCAGAGCTTGACCCAGGGATGTGCTGGGTTGGGACTCGTACCCTTGTGACTGGTACCACCAGGATGCTCAGGCTTCAGTCCCAGCATCTTTGGTCAAGGACCCAAAGCCACAGTCAACATGATTATTTCTCCCCATGTATCTGCTTTTCTAGCATTTTAGGGGAAATATTGAATTATTTTTAATATTAAGATACTATTGATTTTTAAAATGATGGGACACCTTATTAAGTGCCTCCAGGCTGCCTGGTGCTGTCCCCTCTGTATCCACCTGAGCTTCATGCTGATATTATGAGGCAAGCATTATTATTCCCACTTTGCAGATGAGAACACCAAGGCTGAGGGAGGTTAAGTGGCTCTTGCTAGGTCACTCAGCATGAAGTGACGAGCAGATTCAAACCCAGGCTTTCCTGACAGTACAGCTATCCTTTAACCCCTCTGCCCATTCTGCATTTGCAAACCACTCTCAGCATGATTAGCTCATTAGACTCCCAGAGGCCCACAGGAAGATGGGCAACTTGATTGGAAGAAGCGCTCAGGTTACAAAACGGAGGATGAATGACCTCAGGGATTGGCCACCTGGAGGGGAGATCATAAATGGGGTTTCCCCACCCCCAGACCAGGAGGGCTATGCTTTCAAAGGGGAAGTGACGCAGCCTTGACCCCCTTCCCCAGAGTGCCCAGAAACTCTGGTATCCCTCCCCAAACAGTGGGAGAGGCAAGTCCACGGCAGGGCCATCACTATGCCTGCTTGCAAGGGAGACAGAGCAGCCTCTGTTGCTGCCGCTGGAGCGCCGCGATGATAGATGGAGGGCCGTTTGTCGAGCCTGAAGCCATCATTCATGGAGGACAATGGCCCACTGGGACCCAACACATTTGGAGAAGAGCATGGAAGCAGACAGAAGCAGGATTATGTGAAACAAAGCCAAAGGAAATTTGTTAGGAGTCTGATTTCCAGAGCCTTGAAATCGGCAGCAATGGCGCTCTTTCTGTAGAAGAGTTATTAGCACAAATGTATTTAGAGCTGAGGCAAGTTTGATGGCTTCCTGGTGTCCATTACCAGCAAACATTGGAGACGATTGTGTAGGATTTAGTAGAGGATTATTCATTTGGAAAGCATTACGTGGGATGTAATTCGGTAGGGAGGGAGGGCCCAGTGCATGTAATTTACTGTTCTTTGTGGTGAAGAACTGGGATGGGGAGACCTGGGCCAGTAGTTGCAGATTTATCAACTTGGGTTTTCTTTTTCTGTCTGGAGCCCTAGTTCCTTTGCACAAGGTCTGGGGATAAACAAGCCAAAGGATTATTTTCACTTGACTTTGGAATCATATTCTGAAACACTAGAAAAACCCCTCATTTTGTAATCTGTGGAAAAGTCAACATTGCTTGTATGGATAGCGGCTTAAGGTTATAAAAACAACCGAAGTCAGAAAAGTATGATGTAGGGTCTACTTTCATTGCCTTCCAGTTTGGAGTAGGGGGACCATCACTAGTCATACAAATATATCATTTCCAACAGTGGCTAAGGATGGGGTGTTCTGGAAGACAAATCGAGGGTGTGGAAGCCTGAATGAATGTAGAAATAGGTGGGCAGCTAGTCCCGGTGGTAACAAAGCACACAGACTCCAGTCTAGCTGTGCCACTAAGAATGAATTTGCCCTCTCCCACTATGTGTGTGTGGGGGTGGGGGGTGGTGAGGGGAGGTTGGTGCATCTCATTAGGAGGAGAACAGCCCACTTCAGAATGTGCTTGGGGCAGGCTTGGCAGGGATCGTCTCCACTCTGCCAGATGTTCACCCCATCTTGTGTCTCACCATGACTGGTGGTGGCTTTCCAACCGGGGACATTGGGAGCACTTGCTAATTGAGCCCTCGCCGCCTGCCTGATTCTCTGGTAGGCACTAGGAATTTGAAGATGCATGAATTTAAAAGGAGGGTCTGCATTGGCCCTGCCTTAGAGGAGCTCTCTTTCTTAAGAGGGTATGTAGAGACCTCAGGGCTTTGGAGCAAGGAAAATCATCACTAGGTAGAAAGTACAAATTATGCTATTTCTCCAAGCATAGTGGGATACTGGAAAGGGAGAGGCAGCAGGAATTTAAATTGCAGGGAGATCCTTCTCACAGGGGGTGGGGAGAGAAGGAAGGGTTTCGATTGTTCCAGAAGAGGAACTGCATAAGCAAAGGTGTGGCAGCGAGAAAGGGCAGAATCCATGTAGAGAAGGGTGAGTGCATTGGGGTGGTGGTCCCCAAGTGCATGCTGTGGGGGGAATGTTGGCTGGTTTGACAACAGAGAACCCAGGAGGCAAAGTGGCCCCCAAGAGCATGCTGGGAGGGAATGTTGGCTGGTTTGACAACAGAGAACCCAGGAGGCAAAGCGCAAGTGTTGGGTGCTTCAAGCCAGAGAGTGGCAGGTGAATTTGCTTTCATTCTGAAGATTTTTTATGGGCTCATAAAAAACTATATATTGTGGCCTTGTAAAATATTAGCCCAAATGACAAAGAAGGAGCAACAAGGTCCAATAGAGGTGAAGCCTGTGAAAATAAATAGCACATCTGCTGTCCTGATTCACCTCTGTGTGTCAGCTGCCCCCAGTGCTCAGCACCAGCAGCTCTGAAATGAAAGTGATGGGGAATGGGAGACCAGTCTGCCACTGTCAGGCACCATGCTGGCCACTTGCCCAGCATCCTGCATTTAATCGCCATCACCAAAGCCCTGTGAGGTCCAAGCATAGAAACGGACTCGGAGAGCTTAGTTCAGTTTGGAATTTCAGTCTCTTACTCAAGCTTCTGCCTCAGCATTTATGCCATAAGGAAACTCAACCCTACCGGGCACTATTGGATGCAGGGTTTTGTCCACTTAGAAGCTGGAAACGCCCAGTGGAAATGCCCAGTGAGCAATCAGAATGGTTTCCGTGACATTTACAAACTCCCTTTCTTGCCCATACTTCTGCTACTTGTGCAATCCCTAGTAGGCTGCTGAAGGAATGTGTGAACCTGAGGACTTCTGTCTCTGAGGAGGTACTCTAAACCAAAGCTTTCTGGAGGTAATCCAAAAACATGAATAATACTTTAAAGATAAAATCTAAAGAAAGCTGAACAGAACCCTCTCCCTCTTGTCCACTACATGGCTGTAGTTATTGCCTGAGGGCAATAAGGGGATTGGGCTTCTTCTGCCTTAGGCATTTTATTTTTTCCCCTTTCCCTATAAAGACCCCACATCGATTTCACACCTCCTAAGACCCCCAGACCTGTGACAGTGGCAGGTCTGAAATATTAGGGCTAGGGAGTAGGGGTGGGAAAATGATTTATTCAAATATCCAGTCCCTGCGTGGGATAAGCCGTGGTTAGAACAGGAAGAGTGAGGACTCTGTTCTTCACTATAGTGATGACTTTGATAGAATGGGAAGAACTCTGGAGAGGAGTGGATTGCCTTCGGTCCTACTCTCTGCCTTTCTGTCATGGGTGGACCTTGCTTTTCTCAATCCACACCTGCAAGATAGGTATATCACCTACTTCTAAAGCTCCTGAGAATTAGGTGACTTCCCTGGTTGCTCAGACGGTAAAGCATCTGCTTACAATGTGGGAGACCCGGGTTTGATCCCTGGATCAGGAAGATCCCCTGGAGAAGGAAATAGCAACCCACTCTAGTACTCTTGCCTGGAAAATCGCACGGAAGAGGAGCCTGGTAGGCTACAGTCCATGGGGTCACAAAGAGTCAGACACAACTTCACTTTCTTTCTTTTCTTTCTTTGATGTGGGAAAGAATCCATCCTTGAGCCTGGCACCTGTTGGATCCTCAGTAACTAATTTGTTTGCATCTCTTTGGTTCACAAGAGTGACCATCAAAGTCACGATGTACTTTTCCTTACATGCGTTTAGGCTGGTCTTTGATGTTATAGACCAAAATCTGCATACTATCTTCAGCTCAGGATCCCTTGGCATGTTAACTTGATAGCAAGGTGGTGTCTGGTGAGCTCTCCCACAACTGGCTTTATATGCAACCTCCTTCTCCCTCTGTAAGAGGGTCTGACACTGTCTTATGCTTCACTCGGCAGAGATTTGGAAAACATCTCCTGTGTGCCCAACCCTGTGCTGGGTCCTCAGTAGACAGAGCTGGATAAGGCAGGGTCCTGCCTTCTGGAGTTCTCAGCTGGCTGGAGGGGCAGGCACGTACACCAACAGTGGCAGTCCTGTGTGTGTGTGCTGTGGTTGATGGAGGCACGGAGGAAGAGTCAGGGCAGGGCAGACTCAAGCTGCTCTTGAAGGTCAAGTGGGAGATGGCTAGATGAAGGAGGAAACAGCAGGGAGAGCTGCATTGGGCTGGAGAGAATATGACAACACTCAGGAAACTGTGAGTGGCTTGTTAGAGTCTTCAGATGAGGGAACGGTTGCCATGAGGAATCGCAAGTATTCACCTAAGGAATGTGACCCTTGGCGAGTCTTTTCCCATTTCTGAGCCTGTTTCCCCGTCCTCTGAACAAAAGGTCCCTTCCAGCCCAAATGGTCCACAGTTCTCCACGTCAGTGGCTCACAGCCTTCCAATCAGCATGAAGCAGACTTGGATCTCTGTTTATCTTATCTTCCTATTTATATTTGGAAGCCTGTTTCTTCACCTATAAGAACCCTCTGCATTACCCACCCTGGAAGCATCTCTGTTTACCTTGATGTGCTGTGAGCACGATCCAGGGTTATTAATAAACAGAGCAGTCTCAGAGCAGCGAGGGGCGGGGAGTACAGTTTTAAGGCCAGCTGTCTTTGCTGGGGAGGCCTCAGTTGCCATGGTGAGAAAGGTCACCCGGCACGGGCACCCCCTGACCTCCCCAGCTGGGCTGGAGTGAGGATTCTCTAGCTTATATGGAAAGCACTGACCTGTTTGATCTTCTCTTCCAGGCTGTGGAGCTTCCTATACCTGTGCACCCCAGAGGTTGCAAACTGATAGCTCGTAGACATGTTTTGGGGCCCTCATCCTGTTTTAATTATCTATATGCTTACTATAAAAACCAGGACATTTTGCCAAAAATATAGATTTCCTCCATCTCTTAGAAGATTAGTTTTGGCAGCACTAGGCCCACCTTGGAGAAGGCAATGGCACCCCACTCCAGTACTCTTGCTTGGAAAATCCATAGATGGAGGAGCCTGGAAGGCTGCAGTCCATGGGGTCGCTAAGAGTCAGACACGACTGTGTGACTTCACTTTCACTTTTCACTTTCATGCATTGGAGAAGGAAATGGCAACCCACTCCAGTGTTCTTGCCTGGAGAATCCCAGGGACGGGGGAGCCTGGTGGGCTGCCGTCTATGGGGTCGCACAGAGTCGGACACAACTGAAGCGACTTAGCAGCAGCAACAGCAGCAGGCCCACCTTTCAGGGTGGCATCCTCCACTGTCACCGAATAGTGGCTGCCCCTTTCAGATGGGCACGCATTCTTGACTTTGCCACAGTCCCCACTCCTTCTTGTCTTACCTCTGTAGGCATTTGGGTTTGCCACTCTGGACCTGCCCACTCACTGAAACCCAAAGTTCATATCCTTGGATTTCCTATGAGACAGCATATAGTAATTACTCCGGTGTCATGTAAGCAGAGCCCTGTCCAGGCAACAGGGCCCTTCCCTGTTCATTTTCTCCTTCTGTCCTCCACAACAGCCTGCAGAGGTCGGTATGATTGGTCTCATTTTACTGATGAGGAAACCAAGGCGTAGGGAATTGTAGAGATGTTTGGAAACCACACACGTGGAGATGGCTCTATGAAGTGGGCTGAGCTTGGCTGGGAGGCAGCAGGAGATCTGTGCCGTATAGTCTGCTGTTAGTTCTAACTTGCTGGCTAGCTCTGTTCAGCTCCCAGCCCCTCAGGGGGCTCTAGTTTCTTCCTCTGTAAAGTCAGGTCACGGCTTTAAAGTAGAGGTTCTTGATGTGAACACATGGCTGGGAAGAAAGTTAACATTTCTTCCCATTGTGAATATAGGCAATAAACCACAATAGCATTAGAAGTCTCTAGGACTTGGTTACCAAGAGGAATCAGATATTTTTGTATCCCATGAAAGTTGTTGGAGGTACTTAGAAATATTTTTTGCACTCATTTCTATTCCCAGGTTATGAGAGTTATTAGACCTGACACTAGGTTTTGTTATGTCTCGAATTTAGAAAGAAATAAAAATATTGCTGTATCAAAAATTTATCAATTTAACATTTCAGTTACTACTTTATTGGGCTTCCCAGGTGGCTCAGTGGTAAAGAATGTGTCTGCCAAGCGGGAGATGTGGGTTCAATCCCTAGGTGGGGAAGATCCCCTGGAGAAGGGAATGGCAACCCACTCCAGTATTCTCACCTGGGAAATCCCATGGATAGAGGAGCCTGGCAGGCTACAGTCCATAGGGTTGCAAAGAGTTGTACGCAGCTTAATGACTAAACAGTAACAACAAACCATTTGGTATAAAGGCTTTCCATTGTAAGCCTACAGATTTTATTTTTTGCATTTGGAAACAGTTTTCTGAGAAAGGGTCTATAAGCTCCAAGGAACTGCCAGACGGCTCCATAAGACAAAAAGGCTGAGACCTTGTCCCAGGTGGTCTCTAGGCCACCTGGACACCTGGGACTTCAGGATCCAAGGGTATCAGGCCTGGGGCCACCCATTCAGTATGCAGCCCCTGCCTCCTGCTGTCCTCCCAGCCCTCTCTGCTTCCACATCAATAGCAGCGTCAGAGGCAATTCCCTAGGCACTGTGCAGCCTGCTTGATGCCCAGTTCATCAGACCAACATCTCCCAATTTGTTGGTGGCTAAGGACCTCAGAGAAGCCTGGAATGGGGTGGGAGGGGAGGGGATGGAGGCCTTGCTGTCCCCTGAGGACCTGGGCTGTCCCTGCGTCCTGCATGAAGAGCACTGAGGTTACTCCACCTCCAGGGCTCCACACCCCCAAGGTTTCCAGGCCCCTCACCCTGGTTCTTCCCTGAGGCTTCTGTGCAGAAATCCCAGATCTGGGAAACCTGGGCACTTCTCGTTTTGTAGGGAAGGAAGCCGAGATGTAGAGACAGCAAATGCCTGGTCTAGGGCCACACAGCCTGTCAGGGTCAGAGGAGGAACGGGGCCCATCCAGTCTGGGTGCCATGTCCTAGAAGAGCGTGACCTCAGTTTGCCAGGGGGCTGCCTTTACTGTGAAGGGGATCTTCAGGGAGTCCTTTTCTGCACATTTACTCAACCTTTTACTTCGGGGAGCTCACCTGTCTCTCTCATTTATTTATTTATTTATTAGCAGTTCAAGTTCTCTCCTAAGAGTTCAGTCTGGTCGCTTAAAGAGCTGTGTCACTGAATTTTCAGATCCTTTCACCATCTCAAAAGAAGAGAGAGAAATGGACTAGTTCTTGAAATCCCTATCGTAACCATTAGAATTTATGTTTCAACTTTGATCCTAGAGACAAAGACCAAGCTTAAACCCTCACCGTATTAACTATTCCATCATCAATTATTGATGGAGCCTCTGTGTCAGGAACCAGGCTGAGCAATGGGCTAGACAACAATGGACAGATGACCCTGACCTCATGGGGCTTCTATTCAAGACGGACGTTGAATAGCTAGTTCAGGCATGCTGAGTGTATCAGAAGAAGAGTGATGGGTTGTAGGAGGAACCAATCAGCTGGTGTTAGTCAACAAAGGCTTTTCAACGTAGGTGGCTTTTATGGTGAAACAGAAAAGGTTGATGGGAATGAGCTGGGGGAATTCTGGAAATCAGGACAGCATGTGCAAAGCCCTGAGACCAAGAGATGTCTTGAGGAGGAAAGAGAATGAGGAGAGAAGCAGTTGATGAGGTTAGAGGGATGGAAAAGACTCGGAGAGCAAGACCTGGTATAGTAGGGGAGGCTCTGAAGGTATCTTGAGGGCAGTGGGAAGCCCCAGAGCTTTGCACAGGAGAAAGACACCACTAGAGGCACCTTTTAAGATCACACCTGGTACAGGAGAAGAATTGGAGTGAGAGGTGAGTCAGGGCAAACTAGCTAAGAGACTCTTGCAGTAGCAACCATGAGAGAAGATAGCCTTTGGGTCTAAGGTATTGCCTGATTGATGAGGATCTGGTCCAGGTTTGAGAGCTCTTTACGAGAAGGATAAAGTGGCTAAGGAACAGGGCTAGTGGGGCTCAGAGAGACTGCCTTCCTCTTGTCTCCCCAGTGTCTGCAGGTGGTAGAGATCAGAACCTCACCCTGGTGGGACAGGCAGCCCCCACCCCTGGCCGCTGAGCACACCTTGGCATTCAGTTGTATTAGCCCAGCTTCTTTATCACGTGGTCCCTGAAGCTGTTGGAAAAGCTGAGCAGATAGAGTGAGAAAGGTGAAGGAGGCAGCCCTCCCTGCTCCTTTAATTCATTATGTCTCTTAGGCCTTCTCTACTGAGCCTGGACACCGTAAACCAAACTTCTGTGCTCCCTGCCCTCCCAGAGTTCGTGATGGAAATAGTCACTCAGAAAGATATGTGACTCTGAGCTGTGAGAATTACAGGGTCAAGAGCAGAGGTGGCATTCAAAATATTTAACAACCTGGACAGCACGTGCACAGGTTGCTCAGAATGGGCCTCTGCCATAACTCGCAGACAGGTCCGCAGAGCCTTCTGCTTGCCACAATGTGGCTTAGCCTCTGGCTTGTGGGCCAGGCTGGAGGGCCCTGGGGAGGAGCTGAGGTCATGGAGGGCAGCGTCCCAGGGCTCAAGGTACTGACTACATAGCAACCAGGGTGGGAGTTTTTCCATATTTTAGGCACAACGGTCCTGGTGTGTACCTACTGATCTAGAAGGGAGTCTGGGAGGCTTCCTGGAGGAGGTGACATCTGAGGTGAGATCTGAAGGCAGGGCCTGTGAAGCCAGGAACAGCAGTAGGAGAAACAGCTGTGGAAATGCTCCAAAGTGGGCCAGACAGTGGGGTGTTTGAGGGCGTGAAAGGATCAGGGCATGTGGTGAGGGGAAGCAGAGTGACCAGCTGGAGCCCTCTGGGCCCTGGAGCCGGGGAAGGGCTCACATCTCCATGCGTGCGGGGTGCGGGGGGACTGGTCCGGGTGCCACTGCAGGAGCTCAGGTGAGAAGTGGCTGTGGCTTGGACAGAGGGGGAGAGGGGCGGGCTGGATTCCATGAGGGGTGAGTGTGGGGGTGAGGCAGAGGGGCGGGGTCCTGAGAGGCGGCCTTGGTGTCCAGCATGCGCCGCTGGTGGAGGGTGCGTCGCTCACCGGGACGTGCCAGCGGAGGGGGCCCCTCTGGAGGTAGAGGCTACGCTGTGGACTGTTGAGTTGGAAGCTGGCAGGTGAGAAGTGTGCACCTAGTTCCTGAGCCTAAATGCGCTCACTTCTAAGACCCAGGGAGTAGCATCTGCTTTATGGAGTTGTTGTAAATATTACAAACACGTCAGGAAGCACCTCACCCCCTATAAGCCGGCAGTGACCATAGGGAGTCAGTGGTAGTCATTGCTTTGAATTAAATGTGTATGATCAGGAATCCTGCAAGATCCTGTTACAAAGAAAAGGTATGGTACCTTTTCTCCTTCGTGAAAGGCAGTTTTGGAGTCCCTGCCAGCAGTGGTGATGATGATGGTGAGACGGCAATGGTGGTGATGACTGCCTCCCTGGCTTTTCGAAGTGGGTCAGACATCGGTCCCCCTCATTTAGGGAGCTGGTCTTGTGCAGAGGAAGGGTCACTGGGCTGGGATTCAGATATTTAGCTCTGTTCCTGCCTTGGGCAGGTCACATAGTCTCTCTCAACCTTAGTATCTTCAGATGTAAAAGGGGGACGGGTGACAATACGTACCTCTCAGGATGGTGATAACACTCAAACCAAATGCTTGTGCAGAGTTAATGGAATGCAGAGTGGTGCTTAATAAAAGTTACGGCTCTTGTTCTTTCTTGCGTGACCATGGTTCCTGTGCCTTAGGAAAGGAAGTAGAAAGTCACATCCAGCCCCTCCCAGCGGGACCTCAGCCCGCTCTGGCCTTTGCCTCCTGTCTCCTCCCCTTCTTCTGCTGTGATCCAGCCCTAGAAAGCAACACTGCCTTCTCTACACACACCTGCCCTCAGCATGGCATGCCCTTTTCTCACCCTTTGCCTGTCAAACGTCTTCTTTGTCTCCAGGGCCCAGGCAAGTGCCACCTCTTGCAGGGAGCTTTTCTGACGCTGCCAAGGAGAGCTCACAGCTCCATCTCTCTTGTTCCCCCCAGCCCTGTCACTCTGCCCTCCCTTGAACACATCCAGTGCTCAGCCTTGGGTTACAGTGCAGACCTGTGTCCTTGACTGTAAGCTTTAGAGCCCGTGACCTTGTCTGTTACAATCTCATACGATCCTCAACACTGAGCATGGGTTCACACACAAAAATCACCTAACCGGGTGGAACTGAATTAATTTGACTGATGGAGGCTCAGGCAGCAGCTCCGTCACCTTGTCCGTGGCTCCAGGCAAGGGCTGTGAGTTGGCGTGGGAACTGAAAGGCCTGTAGCTGAGCAGGCGCTGTCCCAGACACGTCAGAAAGGACCAGGTTGTTTGGGGCGGATGTTTTTATTTTTTATTATTATTTTTAATTTGCTTTTTAATTGGAGTAAAAGTGGAAGAAAGTGAAGTCGCTCAGTTGTGTCCGACTCTTTGCGACCCCATGGACTGTAACCCACCAGGCTCCTCCATCCATGGAATTTTCTAGGCAAGAGTACTGGAGTGGGTTGCCATTTCCTTCTGCAGGGGATCTTCCTGACCCAGGGACTGAACCTGGGTCTCTTGCATCGCAGGCAGACGCTTTACCGTCTGAGCCGTAATTGGAGTATAATCGTTTTATAACATGTTAGTTTCTGCTATAACAGTGTGAATCAGTTGTAAGTATACATATAGCCCCTCCCTCTG